>JAZHYW010024751.1:0-46212 GCA_037355805.1 Ixodes ricinus | reverse complement strand
TTCTAGTACTCTCAGATTTTTATACATGGGTCACATCTAACGAGGAGAAATAACGTTTCAGAGCAATCTTGGTGCAAGTTTCTCCCATTTTTAGAAATAAACGCACCCGGCGGGAGGACTCCGTCAAATTTGGCACGGATTGGCGTAGCAGATCTACATCGCCTCAGTGTGCTCCGAGGGACTTCTTAAGTGTAGGCCGCTCAATGGTCTCCATAATCGCAGCACGCCAGTTGAGAGCCGACTGTAGAGTGCCAATGTAGTTATGAATGCCTCGGCGTTCTCGCGTACATATAAATGCACGGAACAGAAAGTTGTTTTAACTTTTTTTTTTCTTTTTTAATATGGCTTAAGACGAACGTTTTTGTTTTTCATTTTGTGTTCGGAACTTTGACTTCTGAACAGGTTATATATAACATGCTGCTACAGTCACTGATAGCGTTCAGGCTTCTTGCTTCGTCCACTGCCGTTTTTATCAGCTCTGTCACGACTTCATTGGCTGCAAAGCAATAACACAAAATAATATATATATATATATATATATATATATATATATATATATATATATATATATATATATAGGTCTTCTTTCTTTTTTTAGAAGACGGAGACAGCCAATCACTTTGAGGTAACGGAGGGATCCCAGTGAATGACGATGCTCAGAAGGCGATTAACCCTGAAAATTACGCGTGTTCGGGCACAACGAGCAAGTGATACGCTGTGCTCAGTGCCCCGGAGCACGTCGCAATCGTATGGTCTAATTGCATTAGAACTTTGCCATTCAGGAATCCATCCGGAATGCGCCTCGACAAAAAAAAAAAAAACAACTCGTCCTCGCGTTCTAAAAAAAAAAAAAAAGATTTACACGCTGTTTGCGCGCTATTTTAATAAAAATAATTTGCTGGAGTTCGATGTCCTGTAGAACATGGAGATAGCCAACTTCGTTGTTCCTGCGTAGCGAAGACGTGAAACAATATGCTCGAATATCCCTGCGCGCATAACATTTTTTTTTGTCTAATTGTATTGCGAGTTTTTTATTCGCTGGGATCCTTCCGTTCTTCGTACTGATTGGCTGTCTTCGTTGTTCTGCAAGAAAGCGAACACAGACTGTAAGATATTCGGGATTCGCCACACCCTGCGTTTATCAAGGTGTCGGTGACACTAAAAAGAGAGAGGGGGGGTGGAAGGCACCAAATAGCTCGTAACAACAACCGCGATCGCGGCTCTCTAGACGAGTATATGCCAGTGCTACACCCAAGGACGCTATAGCGCTCCGTACGATACCGCTGAAGCACCACTTTGGCACGGATCGTTTCTCAGTAGACGTAATAATCGTCGATCAAACTGTCGACTTAGAAACGGAGCCCCCCCCCCCCCCCTCCCTCTTTTTTTTATTTTTTTCCGCGAAATTGGAAACACGGCGGGAGACAACATTCAAGCGACATTCGTTCTTGGCGTAATGGAAGACAATCCCGGACATGTCGCGGAAAAAAAAAAAAAAGCGAGGTACTTCGCTATTTTCTGTACAGCTTGTAGGCGTTCGGTAGACACGGAGACATGTATATAGTGCTATCACTTACCTAGCGAGATGGGGAACCTGAAGCTTATTACGCGTGTCTAGTTCTCTTCTATACTTACGTTGTTGTTTTTTTGTTTTCGTCCATTTCGGTGTCGGATATTTGTATTATTTTTTTTATCTCAAGAAATATACTAAGTGAGCATAAAAAAAAAACGTTTACTTGTTTTTGTTTTTGTGCCATGCATAAAAAAAAGAAAAAAAAAAAGAAGAATCGAGAAATCTTGAAACATTTGGACTTGACAAATCTGGATCCTACTGTTTGGGACAATATGTTCGCGCACTTTTTATCGCTGAGGACTGATTCTATTGACAAAATAAAAGCAATTTGCAAAGAAAAATAAAAAAGAATCGAAGCGATTATTTACTTTTCTTAAGGCACAATGATGCCGGGTGTCTGGGTGAAATTTACCAAAATATCTATTCGTAAACTATTCATAAACTATTAGTAAAAGAGGCAGAAAGCGTTTGCGTATAGGCCAATAGGGGATAAGAAGCGAAATAGTCCGCGATTAAAATCAAAACCATACTGCCCCCCAAAAAATGTATTGGGGTTTTGTTGTGGGTGCAGCTTTCCTTCGCCCCATTGAGCGAACTCAAATGCAGTACCACCAACTTACTTTAGTTTCATTTAGTGAATACGCCACTTCGCACGCCGAAATATTAATTTTATATTAATGAAACACGAAGAGGGGTAGGTGCACACAGAGATGCCCTGGGAAATTCATCCAGCCCTTTCGATAATACCTAGAATCGCGACTAGAAGTGCGTAGTTCTATATATTTATATATTTTAATAGAGTCAGGAGATATCACCATTCCAGTATATTGTGTTTTTTTTTTTTTTCTTCGGAGGAGGAACCAAAAATCCGCGGTCCAATCAGAATACGTCAACGTTGCTGCGCTGGTGACCTTTTCTACCGTCTACAAAACAACACAAAAACGAAATGACTTCTTTTTTTTTTTCGTTTTCGGACGTGTTACGGGGAAAACGTCAGACATTCTAATGGAACCGTAATAAAAACGATACGCCTTGCTGTTACATCAGAAAATCGTAATTTCAAAAGAGACAAAAAAAAAAGGAAAGTTGTATGTCATTCAACGCTAGAATCAACGGCGCTGACACAAAATTAAATTTCTGCCAACACGACATAAACGCAAACTTATATTAGGGAAATGTCTGGAACCGCGTAGAAAAAGAAAACGAATACGGAAGCGCAGCATTCCAACGCCACTGGTCGTTGGAAGGGGGGGGGGGGCGGCACCGGAAAACGAATTGTGCCATCCTCAAACTCCTATCGCACCCTTTATGTCCCGCCCATTTTTAGACACTTTCTTGTTCTCTGGCTACTGCCTTCCTTTCATTTTATACGGATTTCTCGTTTGTTTATTTCTCGATCTATCTTTTCTTTCTGCAATGCAGAACATCGGACGCAGTGGAGCGAGAAGAAATCGTCGTTGAGGCGCGCTATATAGTTGCGTAAGCCCACTCCTTAATCGGAATGACCGCCTGCTCGCGCTATTGGACACGGCTCCTGGTTTCGATGTTTACGTAAATCGGCTTTTCCGTTGCCACTGCCGCGCGGTCGAGGTCCCTCGCTCGTAGCTGGAGCACCGTTTATCGCAAAATTCAGTCAACCGAAACACATACACACGCACTCACACACACACACAAAAAAAAAAAAAAACGCTTTTGTAAACAGGAACACGCCGGAGATTTTTACCCGAATAGAGGAAAAAGCCAAATCTCCCTCGGAGGCTGCACGCTGCGCGTTCGAATTTTGAACGCAACGGGTCCACTGCTGCTCGTAGCGGTGGTGTTGATGCAGCGCAGAACGCCCTCACTCTAAAGGCCGCAGACACACGAGACTCGAACCGCTGTGTTTAGCCAACTCCAGGTTGTAGCGCTGAATTTTCTGCCCACCTATAAGGAAGCCAATGCGGGCACAGCTTGGACATGAGCAGTGATGTGACTGGCCCGACTCATTTGGGAGCACCCTCTGGAGCAGCCAAAGGTTCATTTCGTAGCAGCATAAATTACTTTTGAAGCACAAGCATGTACTTTGTTTGTTTTTTTCACTGCGAATATGGCATTCTTTGGTTAACATTTATTTCACGGAAAAGTTTAATTTGAACAAGCACTCAACTACTCAACTGTATAGCCGCATCTAGGGTGCCTTCATGTGCGCTTTGCTTAGGAATTGGAGTCATCCGGCCATTTTGTCTCACACTTTTATTTTCCTTTTTTGTTCAGAAGCGCGTGAAAGAGCGTGTCCCTGCACGCGTCTGTGGCGCTGACTGTGCTATGGCGACATTTTGTTTTCGTCGATTTCTTTGTATTTTCCCCGTGAGCGCGTGCTGTCGGCATCGGGTACTACAAAGGGTGGCATCACCCTAAACAGAAGGACATTGAGGCACCCTGCCGCATCGTGTGCTCAAAAGCACCAAACGAGGTAACAAGAATGATATAACGTGAGTTATCCTTTTTTTGTTCAACAAGCTCCACCGCTGGAACCGCTTTGAAACACATGCTAATGGTGAAGGACAGAGCAGGAATATCTGTGAGGGATAAGTTTTATTGACAGCACCATCAAACATGTTAAAGGCTGTATAGAGCTAGTAACTAAATGCAAGATTTGACAACAAAAAAAAATCAAAATCATGTTGCTTTTTAAGTGCGCCTAGTCAAGGTTGCTACTGCGGCACCGCCGGCATCGCCGTGATTTGCAGTTTTACGCGGCTGTGACGTCATTAGGGAGGCTCGAGGAAAGAAGACAAAGACGTGGTAAACACAGCAGGGCGAAACGCGTTCGAGAAACCATTTTCTTATTTTCTGCGCCCGCAATGAACGAGCGTGGAGGCACGTAGAGGTCAGTAGGAGGATTCGTGAAAGGTCAGGGTGGCTGCAACTCCGCCCCAAACTGCCAAGAAGCTCGAGGGGGAGAGGCCAGCGAGGTGAAGGAGGTCAAGCCCCTACGCGTTTATGTTCATTGGGCACAGGGTAAGTACTATGCTACCCCATGCATTTGAGGCCATGTTGAGGAACATTTTTCTCGGTGACTATTAGGAGTATTCCGGTCATGTATATATCATTTTGTTCGAAATTTAGTGTTCTATCTACTGAACTAGAATTATTTCAACCAATCTAAAATAAGTATTTTTTTTCAATTTTTTAATTTTATTACTGAAATTTTAGTTTTTTTATGTATTAAAAAATATTACTCAAAAACTGCTGGGTGCATATTTTTAATTCTAGTTCAGTATCTTTCAACACCCATGTAGGTGGTAGGAATAAAAAATCAACCCTCTATAATGTCAGGTTAAGGAAAAAATGGTACCTATGTACTAAAAAACACTGTTTTGAGATAATTCAGTTTAAAGTAAAAAAACAGGTGAATAAACAAATTTCTATTGGCACCAACAGCCTTAGAGTCATTTTTTCAATAGCCGCCAGCTCGGAAGGCATTGCTAAAGTCATGTCTTTGCTTTTCGGCTTATCGCCTTGATTGCCGGGCCTCTTTTGTGACCTGCCATGTCGCGTGGTCCGTAAAGTATATTCGAGTGATGTCAACTTCCTCAGCCACTTGATGGTGTTCCACACATGGTTCCATCCACACGACTTCAAAACATTGGCTTGTGCAATGCTACCACCATTGAATGAAAGAACAGCATCCAATACCGCCATTTTGTCGTTACAAAACACAAAAACTTGAAAGTACACATGGTACACACCTGGAAAAAACGTGCACAGCGTCTCGGGATTGTCTTGGTTGAAAAAATGCTATGCAATAGTTGTCAGATAATTTTTTTAAGATTATCTGTTACTGGGCAAGCCTTTACGTCTGGTGTTGAATTTGTTTTGTGGCAAAATTTATTGATAAACAGGGGCGTATCCCAAAAGGAGGCGTGGTCACCTGCTACTTGCTTTCGGAAGAAGTGATTTTCAGCCCGAAATATAACTTTTAAAGAACACTGTGACAATGGAAAATGTGCAGAAAGAACTAAACTTGTTAAATTGCGAAAAAACTAAAATCGATTTTTTTTTTCATTTTTGCCTTGCCCTGTGCGCCTTAAGAAACCCGACACTCATCCATGTCAAATCTACGGGATAAAAAAAGAGCAGAAAACGACGTTGTGAACCAAGCAACAGACGTGTCTGCAGTCGTGATATCGGTCACGATCACGCACCATGGTGGCTATGTTGTGGGGAAAAGCGAACACTAGCACAAGCCGCGTGGAATTTGTATACGGTACGGTCGAGCGGATACCCCTGAGCGTTTGCTTTCCCTGAAAAGTTTCCCCAACGTGCGCGTTCTGAGAAACCGTTTCACACAAACCTGCCATATTTTTCTTTTTTAAAGAAAGCAGTAATACTTTGTTGCACAGGTCTCACCAATCTTTTTCAGCTTCTTTATGAACTTTTCCTCGAAATATCTAATATGAAGTTCTCGGTAATATTGAGCTACCGAGAGAAAAGTGAGAAAGTAAGCTCAAAACTGATATCTACACACCTCCGAGGTGAACCGCATTATATTTCCCTCAATCTTTATATACAAATACTTCTTAGCGATTCTTCAATTTTGTTAAAATGTAAGTGTTTTCATCAAAAGTACCAAATGGCGTGGCATCAATGAAAATTGTTTTCGATATTATTTCCTTCCGCAGTAAAGAAGGTATGAAAGCACATGTGGTTTATATAACCATATTACTTTTTATTTTCCATCTTTTTATGGGGCATCAACGTGAGAAACAAAATTTCGCCTTCGACAGTATTCTGTACGAGTCATCACCCGAGGAACCAACCACGTCGTGATCGCACTACACCTTGTCGTGTAAGCCAGGGCGACATGGTTGGCACGAACACATTGCCGCTTTTTTGCCTTCTATTGACTAACAACGAATTTTCCCGTCCGCAGGGTTTAATAGAAGACATCCTGCGTGAGTGTCCTAAATGCTACGACGAACGACAAGCCCTACAACACATATTGAACTAAATGGACGCTCGACACTTCACTGTTTCCAAAGTACTTGGCGCCTGGAACACAATGGACCTATCAGCAGAGGCGTCCAGGGCTTTGATACTGTTCCTCACTATAGTCGGCGACAGCTTAAGAAAAAAGTGGAAGCTCCATTCACCCTTTCCACTTTAGCAGAGCAAACATCATCCTCACCACATCTTGCATCATCATCACAATCGTTTCATCGTGTTCTCTCATATCACACTCTCTTTTAACTCCTCTTCCCCTAACCACAGTGCAGAGTAGCCAGCTAAGACAAACGTCCAGGCTAACCTCTCTGTCTTTCTGTCATTAAAATCAATCAGTCAGTCCCGTCCGCAGTGGAAAGTACGTTTGTATTTTCCACTGCTCTATTAGTTTTGGTGACCGCTTCTCAGAAGCGAGAGATAATCAAGACAAACTGGCAATCTCGCATCCGGGATAACGGTGTCGCGCTTTGCACACCTATAGACAACGCGTACGAGTCGAAGCGGGGGAATCATTCTCTTCCCCAAGATCCCCATACCCGACCGATCACGTCCCGGGAAACTAACGGACCTTTTTCTCAACGGAGAAGATAATTAACGACGGCGCCGTTGTCGACTTCCCCGGCTAAAACTTCCCGGGCGGATAGCCGAAAGCAAGCAAGCCTCTGCCACCAGCTTCTTCCTCGTTTACTACCAATAAGCTGAGAGGGTGTTGGGACCTATGTGCGCACACCGGACCAATCAACCAACTCCCTTTCACCACCTGACACCCCATTTTTTCGCACGTATACGGGGAGACAGCATGATCACGTGACGGAAGACGGGCGTGCGATTGGTCCAACGAGCACCTTGCTTACACCGCATTGTCAGCTTAGATACTTTGGTGGCGCCCTCTTTTGAGTCCCATCCGTGACGTCACGAGTTGTGATCGCGAATACGAATCATCATGCAGTTGCAAACGACAAGTTCGACGGTTCGCATTCTGAGGCCATCATCGGCTCCTTCCGCAACTCAGAGTGGCCAACCGAGGCAGGCCGCCTTAAGCCGCGGTCACACTGTCAATACATCGTACGAAAGACAGTCTGCAGACATGTTTGAAACACTCATGTGTATGAAGAAAACGTGCCTCGAACATGAGGCGTAATTCTGTTAACATGCCTGCAGCGAACACCATGCATTGTGTATCATGTAAGCCAGTGTGACGGTGATCTCATCTTCCGACTTTCTTCTCATTTCCGTCGATGAAAGCACAACCGATCCCAGGGAAGACGTTACAATGCGCGTTTGGCAGATCGTGGAGAGCCGACCACGTACCCCGTCGTGCCTGCGTCGGACATGTCCCCCCCCAAAAAAAGGGAGGGGCGAAGGAGCGGGAATCGGCAAGGTGCTGCCTCTCCTCATTGCTGCGTAATTTGATCCCGGACAGTAAAGGACGCGGCCGAGATTTATGGCGTGCCGCGGGCCCGCGTCGACCGTCGGCCGGTGCCTCCGTCGCGCGACACCGCGTGGCCGCCGCAAGACAAACGATCGGGCGCGGTGTCCGGCTTTAGTTCTCGCGGAGCGCTCACGTCGAATTCCTTCCATCTATCAAGTTGGGCTTACTTACAGCAGCGCGCCGGCTCTGCGCTCTGCTCTTCCCCTCTGGCCCCATCTCGTGTTTCTCGGCGGCGTTCGCTAACGAATCGGGTGAGAGGATAAATACTGCAAACACACGAAAAATAAAAAAAAGAAGAAAAAGTTGGATCGTATTAAGGTTCTAGTTTTGTATATTAGGTAGAGACTAACTGTCGTTATTGAAAACATTGACTGGGCGGTGAAAACATCTGCCAGATTTACATGTGGTTCAACCGTATGCGTCTATCCATCCATCCAGCCAGCGCACCCATTGTAAGCGGAAAAGCATGCGAGATTGCAGCTATTCTGACCTGTCAGATGTGGAGCCACTAAATGAGCTAGGCTTAAAAGTGGCGACACTTCCGCCATTTTGGTGCTTCAAATCATTGTTGCCAGTTCTCTGAAGCTTCATTCGAAATCGCAGGAAACATTTTTCTCTTTCCAGAAATGTTAAGACAGTCAGCCACAGAGCAAGACGATATCGCCCGAGCTTTCCTTACATCCTGTCGAAAGCTTAAAAAGCCGTATTTTCGAATTGTGACGACCGTCAGTTGTGCTATGGTACCTGCAACGCGTCTCCGATATGTGTGCTTCCCGCGTCCGAAAAATTGGTCCCTCGATGTCCGTCTGATGACGTCATAGAAGTGTCATGCTGTCGCCAGTCGCGATCCTGGCGGTGTCACGCAGCGGTGGTGTATGTGGCAGACGCCCGTTCTGCTGAAGATCGCTCTCCTGCTTGACGGTCTACGGAAGCTTCGGCAGCCAGGGGTTGGGACGCGTTTAGGGGCGCGGCGACGACAGCGACACTCGCGTTCGCTCTTGCTTTTGTCAGTACTTCCGGCGCCAACCGCCAAGATCGCGATATGTGAAAGCAGGACACTCCTGCTCTTCTGACGTCATTTGTTGCCACTTCAGGACCATCCCAAGTAGCACTAAAGGGCTCCAAAAGGGAGGCCGACGGGGTCTCATGTGGGCAGCCGACATGGGTCTCAAGCCGGTTTCGCAACTCGGGCCCAAGTCCGCCCCACTTGGGCTGCCCACCGGTCTCCCCCGTGGAACCCACAGCGGGCCCCTACTTAGGCAGCCCACCACGGCTTCTCCAGTATGACCTACGGAGGGCCTACTGGAGCAGCCCACATGGGTTGACCTCGTGGTACCCACAACGGCCTAGTGGGGGAGCCCACCTAGGCTTTTCTCGAGGGACCTAGTACAAAGTGGGCTATGCAATGGGAGCCGACGTGGATATTCCACTTGGGCAGCCCAAGTAGGTTCCATGTCGGTTCTGCAAGTCGGGCCCATGTGGGGGCCGCTTGGGCTGTCCGCCTGGGCTGCCCCGGGGACCCACAGGGGCCTACATGGGCAACCCACATGGGCTCCCCTCGTGGGACCCACAGTGGGCTTACTTGGGCAACCCACACGCCCCCCCCCCTCGTGGGGCCCACAGTGGGCCTACGTGGGCCGCCCACGTAAAGTCGCCCCGGGAACCTAATTGTTGTCGGGGTCATTTCATAATTTTCTTACGGTGTGGGGTATTCCAGTGCGTACCAAATTGAGCATGCCTTACTTTCCCCGTGGGCCTACTGAAAATATTAGCATTTTGATAAATCAATGAAAGGTCTTGAGCAAGCCTATACAAAATTGAGCATTTCAAGTGTACGAAATGGAGCAAAATATATCTGTGCGCATTTTCATATAACATTTTGCTGGACAGGTAATCGGGATACATAGCCAGCTGGAGCCGTTTACAGACTCCGTATATGAGGACAGATACGACATTCTGACGAGCCGAATTCACTCCCAAATTCAATACTCTGCTTAAAAAATTCCAACCCACGTAAGTCGCCCTTCTCAACGTACACGCTTAGTAAGCTAATAATAATGTTTAGCAAGCCTAAAATTTCTCACTCACGCTTAGAATTACAATTCTCGGTGATTCGGAATCAAATTAAGTCGATCCCTTATGTTGAATTTCCAGAACGTGCAGTAAATATTTTCAATATTAGTGGAAAGTGCCGTTTTGGGAGTTTCACAGGTAGGCCAAGTTAGGCATGCCCACGCTCTGCCACTGTGCAGCCCAAATCCTTGCTAACATGGCCCACGCACAGCACAGGTGGGACCCACGGAGTTTTAGTTTGGCAGTCCAAGTCGGGCATGCCTACCACCGTGGTGCCCGCACCATTGTTAACATGGCCAACACACAGCCGAGGTGGAACCCACGGGGGTTTTAATTAGGCAGCCCAAATCGGGCCTGCCCACGTTTTGCTACTGTGGCGCCCAAAACGTTGCTAACTTAATCCCCGCGGAGGCGAGATGGGACCCACGGGGGTTTTAGTTAGGCCGCCCAAATCGGGCATGTTCACGTTGTGCCACCGTGGAGCCCCCATCTTCGTAAACTTGGCTCCCGCAGAGCCGAGGTGGGACCCACGGGCCTAGCCGCCGTGGATTCCACATCATTGCCTTTGGCCCTCGTAGAGCCGAGGTGGGTCCCACGGGCCTAGCCGCCGTGGATTCCACATCATTGCCTTTGGCCCTCGTAGAGCCGAGGTGCGTCCCACGGGCCTAGCCGCCGTGGATTCCACATCATTGCCTTTGGCCCTCGTAAGCCGAGGTAGGTCCCACGGGCCTAGCCGCCGTGGATTCCACATCATTGCCTTTGGCCCCCGCAGAGCCGAGGTGGGACCCACGGGCCTAGCCGCCGTGGATTCCACATCATTGCCTTTGGCCCTCGTAGAGCCGAGGTGGGTCCCACGGGCCTAGCCGCCGTGGATTCCACATCATTGCCTTTGGCCCTCGTAGAGCCGAGGTGGGTCCCACGGGCCTAGCCGCCGTGGATTCCACATCATTGCCTTTGGCCCTCGTAAGCCGAGGTAGGTCCCACGGGCCTAGCCGCCGTGGATTCCACATCATTGCCTTTGGCCCCCGCAGAGCCGAGGTGGGACCCACGGGCCTAGCCGCCGTGGATTCCACATCATTGCCTTTGGCCCTCGTAGAGCCGAGGTGGGTCCCACGGGCCTAGCCGCCGTGGATTCCACATCATTGCCTTTGGCCCTCGTAGAGCCGAGGTGGGTCCCACGGGCCTAGCCGCCGTGGATTCCACATCATTGCCTTTGGCCCTCGTAAGCCGAGGTAGGTCCCACGGGCCTAGCCGCCGTGGATTCCACATCATTGCCTTTGGCCCCCGCAGAGCCGAGGTGGGACCCACGGGCCTAGCCGCCGTGGATTCCACATCATTGCCTTTGGCCCTCGTAGAGCCGAGGTGGGTCCCACGGGCCTAGCCGCCGTGGATTCCACATCATTGCCTTTGGCCCTCGTAGAGCCGAGGTGGGTCCCACGGGCCTAGCCGCCGTGGATTCCACATCATTGCCTTTGGCCCTCGTAAGCCGAGGTAGGTCCCACGGGCCTAGCCGCCGTGGATTCCACATCATTGCCTTTGGCCCTCGTAGAGCCGAGGTGGGACCCACGGGCCTAGCCGCCGTGGATTCCACATCATTGCCTTTGGCCCTCGTAGAGCCGAGGTGGGTCCCACGGGCCTAGCCGCCGTGGATTCCACATCATTGCCTTTGGCCCTCGTAGAGCCGAGGTGGGTCCCACGGGCCTAGCCGCCGTGGATTCCACATCATTGCCTTTGGCCCTCGTAGAGCCGAGGTGGGTCCCACGGGCCTAGCCGCCGTGGATTCCACATCATTGCCTTTGGCCCTCGTAGAGCCGAGGTGGGTCCCACGGGCCTAGCCGCCGTGGATTCCACATCATTGCCTTTGGCCCTCGTAGAGCCGAGGTGGGTCCCACGGGCCTAGCCGCCGTGGATTCCACATCATTGCCTTTGGCCCTCGTAGAGCCGAGGTGGGTCCCACGGGCCTAGCCGCCGTGGATTCCACATCATTGCCTTTGGCCCTCGTAAGCCGAGGTAGGTCCCACGGGCCTAGCCGCCGTGGATTCCACATCATTGCCTTTGGCCCCCGCAGAGCCGAGGTGGGACCCACGGGCCTAGCCGCCGTGGATTCCACATCATTGCCTTCGGCCCTCGTAGAGCCGAGGTGGGTCCCACGGGCCTAGCCGCCGTGGATTCCACATCATTGCCTTTGGCCCTCGTAAGCCGAGGTAGGTCCCACGGGCCTAGCCGCCGTGGATTCCACATCATTGCCTTTGGCCCCCGCAGAGCCGAGGTGGGACCCACGGGCCTAGCCGCCGTGGATTCCACATCATTGCCTTTGGCCCTCGTAGAGCCGAGGTGGGTCCCACGGGCCTAGCCGCCGTGGATTCCACATCATTGCCTTTGGCCCTCGTAGAGCCGAGGTGGGACCCACGGGCCTAGCCGCCGTGGATTCCACATCATTGCCTTTGGCCCTCGTAGAGCCGAGGTGGGTCCCACGGGCCTAGCCGCCGTGGATTCCACATCATTGCCTTTGGCCCTCGTAGAGCCGAGGTGGGTCCCACGGGCCTAGCCGCCGTGGATTCCACATCATTGCCTTTGGCCCTCGTAAGCCGAGGTAGGTCCCACGGGCCTAGCCGCCGTGGATTCCACATCATTGCCTTTGGCCCCCGCAGAGCCGAGGTGGGACCCACGGGCCTAGCCGCCGTGGATTCCACATCATTGCCTTTGGCCCTCGTAGAGCCGAGGTGGGTCCCACGGGCCTAGCCGCCGTGGATTCCACATCATTGCCTTTGGCCCCTGCAGAGCCGAGGTGGGACCCACGGGCCTAGCCGCCGTGGATTCCACATCATTGCCTTTGGCCCTCGTAGAGCCGAGGTGGGTCCCACGGGCCTAGCCGCCGTGGATTCCACATCATTGCCTTTGGCCCTCGTAAGCCGAGGTAGGTCCCACGGGCCTAGCCGCCGTGGATTCCACATCATTGCCTTTGGCCCCCGCAGAGCCGAGGTGGGACCCACGGGCCTAGCCGCCGTGGATTCCACATCATTGCCTTTGGCCCTCGTAGAGCCGAGGTGGGTCCCACGGGCCTAGCCGCCGTGGATTCCACATCATTGCCTTTGGCCCTCGTAAGCCGAGGTAGGTCCCACGGGCCTAGCCGCCGTGGATTCCACATCATTGCCTTTGGCCCTCGCAGAGCCGAGGTGGGACCCACGGGCCTAGCCGCCGTGGATTCCACATCATTGCCTTTGGCCCTCGTAGAGCCGAGGTGGGTCCCACGGGCCTAGCCGCCGTGGATTCCACATCATTGCCTTTGGCCCTCGTAGAGCCGAGGTGGGTCCCACGGGCCTAGCCGCCGTGGATTCCACATCATTGCCTTTGGCCCTCGTAGAGCCGAGGTGGGTCCCACGGGCCTAGCCGCCGTGGATTCCACATCATTGCCTTTGGCCCTCGTAGAGCCGAGGTGGGACCCACGGGCCTAGCCGCCGTGGATTCCACATCATTGCCTTTGGCCCTCGTAGAGCCGAGGTGGGTCCCACGGGCCTAGCCGCCGTGGATTCCACATCATTGCCTTTGGCCCTCGTAGAGCCGAGGTGGGACCCACGGGCCTAGCCGCCGTGGATTCCACATCATTGCCTTTGGCCCTCGTAGAGCCGAGGTAGGTCCCACGGGCCTAGCCGCCGTGGATTCCACATCATTGCCTTTGGCCCCCGCAGAGC
Organism: Ixodes ricinus; assembly: GCA_037355805.1. Classification (NCBI taxonomy): domain Eukaryota; kingdom Metazoa; phylum Arthropoda; class Arachnida; order Ixodida; family Ixodidae; genus Ixodes; species Ixodes ricinus. The sequence goes on along the minus strand of JAZHYW010024751.1, from coordinate 32,456 downwards.
CGAGGTGGGACCCACGGGCCTAGCCGCCGTGGATTCCACATCATTGCCTTTGGCCCTCGTAGAGCCGAGGTGGGTCCCACGGGCCTAGCCGCCGTGGATTCCACATCATTGCCTTTGGCCCTCGTAAGCCGAGGTAGGTCCCACGGGCCTAGCCGCCGTGGATTCCACATCATTGCCTTTGGCCCTCGCAGAGCCGAGGTGGGACCCACGGGCCTAGCCGCCGTGGATTCCACATCATTGCCTTTGGCCCTCGTAGAGCCGAGGTGGGTCCCACGGGCCTAGCCGCCGTGGATTCCACATCATTGCCTTGGGCCCTCGCAGAGCCGAGGTGGGACCCACGGGCCTAGCCGCCGTGGATTCCACATCATTGCCTTTGGCCCTCGTAGAGCCGAGGTGGGTCCCACGGGCCTAGCCGCCGTGGATTCCACATCATTGCCTTTGGCCCTCGTAGAGCCGAGGTGGGTCCCACGGGCCTAGCCGCCGTGGATTCCACATCATTGCCTTTGGCCCTCGTAAGCCGAGGTAGGTCCCACGGGCCTAGCCGCCGTGGATTCCACATCATTGCCTTTGGCCCCCGCAGAGCCGAGGTGGGACCCACGGGCCTAGCCGCCGTGGATTCCACATCATTGCCTTTGGCCCTCGTAGAGCCGAGGTGGGTCCCACGGGCCTAGCCGCCGTGGATTCCACATCATTGCCTTTGGCCCTCGTAAGCCGAGGTAGGTCCCACGGGCCTAGCCGCCGTGGATTCCACATCATTGCCTTTGGCCCCCGCAGAGCCGAGGTGGGACCCACGGGCCTAGCCGCCATGGATTCCACATCATTGCCTTTGGCCCTCGTAGAGCCGAGGTGGGTCCCACGGGCCTAGCCGCCGTGGATTCCACATCATTGCCTTTGGCCCCCGCAGAGCCGAGGTGGGACCCACGGGCCTAGCCGCCGTGGATTCCACATCATTGCCTTGGGCCCCCGTATAGCCGAGGTGGGTCCCACGGGTTTTTTATATGGGTAGCCCAAGTTGGGCATGCCGCATGCCCACGCTCTGCCGCCATGGAGCACCCATCTTCGTAAACTTGGCCCCCGCAGAGCCGAGGAGGGGCCCACGGGGGTATTACATGGGCAGCCCTACTCGGGCACGCCCACGCTTAGCCGCCGTGGAGCCCACGTCATCGCAATTTGGCCCCCGCACGGCCGAGGTGGGACCCACGGGGTTTTTACATGGGCGGCCCAACTCGGGCGTGTTCACGCTTTGTCCGTACCTTTGCTACCTCTGCCTCCGCATTGCCGATGTAGGACCCACGGACGTATTGCACGGGCAACCCAAGTTGGGCATGCACATACTTTGCCCCCTGAAGACCACATTTGCGCTAACTCCGTCCCTACATAGCCGAAGTGGAAGTCACGGCGGAATTGTACGGGCAGACCAAATTCGGCGTGCCCTTGCGTAGCCGAGGTGGGACCCACGATTGCATATGGGCAGCCTGAGTTGTGGATGCCCACGCTGTGCCCACCTTTGCCCTCGCATGTCCGAGGTGGGACCCGCCGCGGCTCTCCGTGCATGTGCAGCCCAAATTCGGTATGGTCACGCTGCGCCCACGTGGGACCAACGTGGGCTTCAGGGGCTGCCCGAGCCCCTATTGCCCACGTGGGCAATATGGCGTGGGATAGTTGTGTTCGCTCTGCACCAAACATCAAGATGGCGGTGCCCGCAAGACACTCGGGAGATGGAGTGCAAGTTGCCAGCCAATCAGCGGGAACCGCAAGGCAGTTCTTGGTCTCACCTCAATCACGTGTAGGCAGACTTGTGCCCGTTACTCCAAAAAAGTAATTAATTACAATAAAAATTACTTGGTCTAAAAAGTAATAGATTGCCGTTACAAATTACTTCCCGTAAAAAGTAACTGATTAATTACTTCGTTACTTTACTCGATTACTTTTGCGTTACTCCAAGAAAACACGCAAAAGACAAGCAATATCTACTGCCTTGTTGAGGGGGAAAATTTGAGCCCCATCAAAAATAAAGCACATTTGATATCTACCCATTATTTTAGGTTAATTTTAGGAGGACGAATCTATAATTTTTTAAAGAACTTAAACAGGTGTTCGAGTTAAATGAGTTTTGTGCTGTCCAACCGGGACAGAACTAAATCCCATGAATATGCGACGAATGCACTTGGGCGGTGGAGGCACGCACAACATTCAAAAAATGACATTGGCAAACTTAAAAATTCGATTCCCCCGAAGATGTGATTTTTTCTATGGTTGCGACATGTTACCTAAATGGAGGCTGGTTTACCCACTAAAACGAACTGGCTGTGAGACCTAGATTCGGTACTTGCCTTGGGTACATTTCAAATACTCCTGCTTGATGACGGTTGTTATCCGACCGTGACCCACTTGATCTTCTTTCTTGATCATCAAACTTATCAGAACCAAAGCTCCACACAAATATTAATGCACAAGATTTCAGCTGAACTGATTTTGCCGTTTAGAAATGATTAACAAATTTAAAGCACAATTGTCAGTGAACAGTAGGCTTCCATGTCTCTCACGCGTTTAGAGCCGCCTTACGCTGTTTTAACTCCAGTGTCCAAGCCAGCCACTGTTTATTCCCAGAAAACTCGGGCTGTGTTCCCTTTCCCTAAAATTCCGGCCTAAGTTCCCGCAGGCGCAATACGCTGACGAGAACACCAGCATTCTCGTTTCTAAGAATATGGGTTCAGCTTCGAAGTCCCAAACCGTTTTGGCTGTGCCCCCCCCCTTCCCCCCCCCCCTCGCTCAGCTTATTGCCTGCTGTCGAAAGTTACTGTTTAAACTGACAGTAGGGTTGATGCTACATTTGTTTTTGTTCCAATGAGCTGCTCCCATCCCCTCATGTTTCTGCTTTACGCATCCGCTTGTGCGAAATCAAGTGACAGAAGCTATACTTCGTTTCACCTTATGTTGTACCGCAGCGTAGGCTAGAAGCGCGAGCTCATCGCGTTGACAGCCGCTCTTAAGTCACGAGAGCTTGTGCCGCCGAGATGTGCCCCAGAGCAAGGAGCTCGCGCTTGTAGCCTTTCCTGCGGTACATCATAAGGTGAAACAGAGTACACATAGCTGCATGGTTGGTCCAGGCAGTATTTAGCTTTCACAGCGCTGTCAAAGATGAGTAGGGACGCGATCTCATTACAGCTTTCTTCTGCGTTTGCGGGGTGGGCGTGTGTCGGCAAAAACACCGACGAGCAAAGGACACTTTCGCGTGACAATGACAAAAAAAAAAAACAACCAAAAACCCTGATGACAAGGCGCAGAGAGGTGCGGAAGATAGGAGGAGGGGAGAGGCTAGGGGGGGGGGGGGAGCGGACGTATGCATCACGGTCTCAGTGTCCACGTTCCTAGTCCTCACGACCCTCACGCGACGGTTTTATGGATCATTAGTTTTCTGCTCTTTTGTGCGGCTCGAAGCAGTCCGTTTGTTTTCCAAGAAGTCGAAGCATGTTGCCTTTCTGTAGACAGTCGCGTCCTCCCAGCCTGGCTGACCGTACGAACGAGTCCAGAAACGGGCTCTGACTGAGCTGTCATGCTTTCTGTGAGTTCCTTTCCCTCGCCATCACTCTCTTCGTGAGCGAACCCCCGTCTTGTGTTACCATGATAAAAGCGCGAAGGCAGTTTCATCGCCCTTCTTCCACTCTATTTCTCCCTTTGATGGGACGGAAGAATTGTAACGAGTAATTTCAGTAATTCGTTACTAAAAAAGTAATGAGATTACATTACAAATTACATTTTAAAGAAAGTAACGGATAAATTACAAAATTACAAGAAAAGTAATTAATTACAAGTAATCGCGTTGCTTGTAACGAATTACATCCAAGTCTGCGTGTAGGGCCTAGGAGCTCACATCCACGACTGCCCCATTTCCTCTTTTACATCGCGACAACAGCAACAACAACCACGTGTAAATACTTGTTACGTATTTTCGCTGTTAACTCATCGGCTCCCGTTTGTACCGCTCCTGGCCGCAGTGTGCGCGGAAATCAAATGTCCTAGCCAATTGTCGGTAGACGTGGAGAAGAGTATACGCTAATAGACGATTCCACTGTTCACAAGAAGTAACAATTCAGCGCGCGATGCGGCAAGCGAGGAAAAGCTCTTGCCAAACGCACCCACATATAAAATAGCAGCTGCCCCAATTCAAATTCCCTCCTCTCTCTCTCTCTCTCTCTCTCTCTAAAAAAAAAACGCTTTTGTGACGATTTTTATTTTGACTCCGTTCAAGCTGAAGAGGTTCTTGAAAAAAACGCGTTAGAGGTGAATTTTAGAGTATTTTGATCTCGTGAGTCTGAATATCATGTTCGTTGTCCCCGAATATGTAACTAAACGCGAGAAAACTTGAAACACCTCCGACCAGTCGTTACATCATACCCAGATCTTTCGGCCGCCAAGCGCGTGTCAGTCGTGTGGGCAGCAGCACGTGCAATTGCAAGCTTGTCATGTATATTCCCCGCACTAGCTTCGTTCGGTTTACCTGCACGTCCTGCACCGGTGCAGAAAGGTGCAGGGCGGTGTACTTCCTGTAGTATCTCAATACACATACCGGAAGTACTCTGCCCTACATTTTCTGCACCGGTCCAGGATGTGCAGGCAAATCGAACGAAGCTAATATCACTTTCTTGTTTTGACGATATGAGGCTTAAGTGGACGTCGGGTCATAAAGAAATTGAGTTTTTTTTCAATAATCTCTTGATGATAATGTCATGTTCTTACACTCGCGTTCTATTCCAACCGCCTCCGTCACATTCTCACGGAGTTCGAGCTTTTTGCGATGCGTTGTGTATTTACCCGGGCTGAAAGGCACGGTTCTCCTTTCTCGGATACTCCCTGTAAAACACATTCTGTGTTAAGGCCGGTTCTCACATGCAGCGAAGCGCTTATGTAGCGCTCCTCACGTGCCGTCATCTACTTATCGTCTGCCATGAGCAACAGTTTTGACGGTAAGATACAAAGCTGGTGAACGCTGCCGTCCGCACGCGCTTAGCGCGAGGTTAGCGCTACGCTTGTAGCGCTCCGCTGCAAGTGTGAACAGGCCTTTAAAGGGACCATGAAATGATTTTTTTTAACTCCTTCCTGCTTAGTTTTCCTCCTCAACACCAATGCGAAACGAGAAATCAAGCGGTCGTGAAGTGTTTGGGCATCGGTACGATGACTCCAAGCTTGCACCGTCCTACTCAAGCACACCATATAACTTGTCATTCGCAAGCGATGATAAGAGCCGTCACGGCACTCATTGACCACGAACGCAAACTTAAATATCCGTCGACGGATTGCCTATTTACGAGCGCATACGTCCGAGTTACGTAGTGCTCACGTCTAACGCGGCTCCCTCGCTCGGCTGGGAAAATTTACATTTCCGGTAGAAAGACATGCTTTACGTCACGGCCACGTGACTTCACATGTTGGTGGCCAAGTCTGGTCGAGACGAGGAAGGAACAAGACGCGAGTTTTCATCTTTCTTGTGGTGCGAAACTGGAGTCAATAAAACGAAAACGGATTCCTGCTCCGGGCTCTGTGAACATTGACGTTTAATTGGGGTCTTCATCTGGAAAAGCAGAAAAATAATTTCACGGCCTCTTTAAGATAAACTGCGCTATACGTTGTCAAGGCTAGCGTATTTTCCGTAGCGCTGTCAAAGCTACTCGCCCGAGCGCACACGAATGAGACGCAAGACGATGCCACGTGCTTGCGCAGCGAGGCTGCAGGGCAGTGGAAACTAAACTAACCTTAACAACGAAGCACAAAAAAAAAATTAACGCCGAGGGGTTTTGTGTTTTGCCAGAGCACGACGCACAACAAACAATGTAAATTCTCAGGCAGGCCTTGCTAGCAACCTTTTCTTTTCTTTCTTACGCTTCAGTCTCGCCAAGTGGCCAAGAAAATAACACACTTGTGAACATGCTGTGGGAAGATTGAATCGCGGCTGGCCGAAAAGGTAATCCGGTTCTGCCGGGTCCAGACACCGTGTTGCTTCGTCTCACCTTGACTTGAACTGCAGCGAAAGTTACATGCGCAAGCTGGTCGCTTAGGAAGCTCTGCTCCCAATGCACGAACGCTCATGTCGCCGAGGCACTCACTTATGCTACAATCCAAGCAAGAAAAAAAAAAAAAAAGCTGAAAATGCGTTGCTGTTGTTGGCGTTCCATGATCGGCCAAACGCTGACTATGACGTCTTAAATATGATGAATTCTACTTTTATTAATGGAGATATAAGGAAAGTCAGGCTGTCAACCTTGACGGGGTTGGTTCAAGGACGCGATAACTCCACGCTTCCAACATGTTTTTTTTTACACAAATTGTTAAAATTTATGTTGGCAATTTGTAATACCGGTTGTGACGTCACAAATCCTAAGAGGGAGGCACAGAAAAATCTCGTGGCGAAAAGGATGTCGTCAACAGACCTTGGTGCTGTAAAGTAAAATGAGCTGGCAAAGTGGTGTTATTGTAGATAAAATGCTCAAACATTCATCGAATGTCCATTTATGTGGTGTATTTCATGTGTTGAAATTTCCAGTACGTAGCTCTCTTCGTGTGAATAATAAGACCAACAAACTTACTCTGTTTCAATGGCGGACGTGTTCACGGACGACCAAGTTAGCGAATTATCGGTAGCTCGGTCGTCTGCGAACACGGCCGCCATTGACCCTGGCAAGTTTGTTTCATCTCATTTTCACGAAAGGTGCTACGCCTTGAAAGTTCACCAGTTAAATGTACCCCTAAGTTTATATTCGGTGAAAATGAAAATTCTAGCTTTTTACGTGGGCGCCGGTTTTTCCGGCTCGTTTTACAGCGTCAAGGTACATTGTATACCCTATAACGTTTCGCTTCCTGGATTCAGTTATCGTACTGAAGTTTGGCAAAATTCAATGTAAATCTTTTTTATTTAGAAACAAAAATAGCAACAATTTTCGCAGTGTATGGGGTGAACTAGAGCCTATAGGAGGCTTCCTTGCCACGTAATCTGCCAAAGGCATCTCGATTGGTCATTGTTGGCATCTCTATAGACCAGCTAAAAGGGAAATGGGTCGTCATAGTCTGGGAGTTTTAGTATATATCTTTCCGATACTTCCGATAACGATATCCGATATTCTGCCGACGCCTTCGTGCATGGACCGTCTCGCTATCTGATATCGTTATCGAAGGTAACGGAACGATATACTAAAATACTTTATTGACTCCACCGAGGACGTCACTTTGCCCGGCTTTCCTCCATCCTCTTTCGTCTCCTGCTCTCGACGGGCAGGAAGGGCGGAGCCATAGGGCGTCAGTTTAACTTGTGATTACGACACTCCTACTAATAAGATAAAAAATATATGTATACACATTATTTTTAAGGTGCTTAAATCCAAATTGTACCAGCTTTTTCTTTCATTGAAAAACCGCTTCAGCTTTTCTGGTGACACGAAGCCTTGGATACTTGGCGGGCTTTGACAAAGCCCATCAGTTTCTTGGGCGACAACAAGGAACAACGAACAGACAAACTCGGGATCAATGACCGCCATCAGATACATATTGTGCAGACCGGCGCTCCCGCGCGCATGCTCAGATACCTTCAGCTCGCGTTCTCGACATTCCAGACACCCAGTGAATTTAATCGAGAGAAAAAAAAAAAGAAGAAGAGGTGTTACCACAAGAAGGAATAAACGAGAACGCGACGCCAACAACAAATATGCTCCGTTTGTGTTAACGATGCCGAACGGGAAAAAATTACCTTATTTTCGGCCTTTCGTGGGTCTTCAGAAACCCGCGAAAAAGTTGATCGCGCGCACAAGCTGCCGTTGCAGTCTGCTGCTGCTGCTGCTGCGAGGATGCTTTGGAGCGGAGGAATTTTCACGCTAAATTAACTCAAGCTCGCACACACGCGTTTCTGAATGAGAAAGAGAGAGAGAGAATAAACACAAATGAGGTTTTCGTGATGAAACTCGAACAAAAACGAACAGGCATGTGCGTATTGCGAGGTAAATATAAATAGAAAATCTTGAGTGTTAGGGAGTGGAAAGAGTACAGTGTTTTGAGAAGGAGTTGCGGCGGTGTATGTAGAAATGGAAGGAGGATGCGGAGCGACCACATTTTGGGAGAACGCGAGGCGTGCCAAGTACATAACGGGAAGAGCCAAACAATGCCGCGGTTTCACCAGTTCGCAAAGGCATGCCCGACAATTGCGCTTTGATTTAATTCCCAAGTTCTTGCCGTGCTTTTGTAATTGCTAGCCTTCCTTCTTTGTTTTTATTTCATTTAAATGTCGGTTGAATTCGCGAGTGCTTGTGCGCTCATATACATAAAAGAAAGGATATACAAATGCAGATATTTGAATAAGTTCGCATGATTCTCTTTTCTTTAGCTCGTGCTTTGTGTGTGTTTGTGTATGTGTGCTCGGGGGGGGGGGGGTGCGAGCAAATTCTAAAAATGTGAAAATGTGTGTGTGTTTTTTTTTGCGAACAAAGGAAAGGTATTATGAGCACCTGGGTGGAGGTGAAAATTCCCATAGAAAACATAGTTGTAGTACACTTTACAAAACCGTACCCAAGCACACACACACACACAAAAAAAGAAAACCAGCAAAAAAAGAAAAAAGAAACCCACTTAAAATTGAAATATATCAATAAGAAAACAATTTGCGCGACATATATCTTTGGGAGGTACATATAGTCAAATCCAGAACGAGCCATTATTCAAGACACGAACGAAAGTCGACATCGAACCGGGCGCCCTTTTTTCTTTCTTTTTCTTTAATCGAGATCTGTTTTAAACGTGTTTAAGAATATATTCCTGACAAGGAACACGATCCCGAAGTCGGGGAATGTTTGAAATATGAACGTGGTAGTATATATACGATCGCGATATAAACGGTCAATATGTTTCTGCTTTGCTCCTATATTTCTTTCTTTCATAGTCGGGGGGTGATCGATGTCTTCGACAGGTTTATGAATCTCCCTGGTTGCTCGCTCATTTGCCTAACCACCGAGCGTGCCGCGTATAACCAATACCACCGAAAAGACCAAGGCTTCGTGAATGACGTCATCATGGTGAATCACTGACTCGCCCCAAGCGGCAAACACACGCGAGCTCGCCGACAGTCACCGCAAGGTGGCAGACGCGTTCCTACTGTCACGTGACTTCGGCCGGACGACCTGCAAAAAAGGGCCCCATCTTGGCTTCGCCCCGCGTGCAAAACATCGCGCTCGTTGTGAGGCGCTGCAAGACACGCTGTCGTCAAGCCGCTTTACGCTGACGCCGACGCTGGCACACGCTATTGAGCAGGAGATCGAACTATAGGGGCACTCTGACCCGTTTGTTTCCCCACACCTCGGTGTTTACTCAACACAAGGCCTGTGCACATTCCCACAGGCCTTATGGGCATGTCCATGTCATCTTCTACAATAGAGCGCAGGGCACAGTGTAATGTAAAAAAATTACTAACAATCGACGAAGTGACGACGTTAAGTGCCGGATCTATCCCGAAAGCAGTCGTCAGAGAATGCGAGCTTTACCCACTTCGGCTTTTGTGTTGAGCTGGGCACCGTGCATGCTACGTTGTTCATGCAGGCCGGAGTGGAAACAAAAGAGCCCCTCCTCCCCTCAACGGAGAACACGAACTCCAGACGAACGCTGACGCCGCGTTCGGTTATGTCGGCCGAGCGCTGAGTCATTGTATTTGTTGTCCCCATCCGTGTAGTTCTAAAGTTAACTGCTTGGGGGCGTCACGGTCTGTCCTCCTCCCCAATAGACCTTTCCAGCGGCAGTCTCGAACGAAGCGATTTAAAGCGCACGTCCCTGGTTTTGAGAGTGTACGTCAGTGTTGCCCGACTGCGCTGGGCTGTGGGTTTTCACGTCAGTGGGCTGTGGCAGCCTGCGTAGGCGCGATTCCGGACGCTGGTGGAGGCTAAATAGCCGTGTTGAATTTTTTTTCTTTTGTGTTCTATGGCGAATAGAATTTCTCGAGGTTTTTAAGAAGGCAGTGTACTATTTTTAGAAGCAAGGAGAAACAAATGAAAGCTTTATTTGCGAGTCTGTGCGCGACAGAACAAATGCAACTAGAATGTTTGTTTCATTTTTAGTTGATTTTTTACTACGCCATACACTCGGCTGTGTCAATCTACAAAGGTCTTAACTGTCAAAAATATTTGACCACATGGGATAGCCGAAATGCATGGGTATTCCCCGCTCACAACACGAAATTCAACGAGTCTCATCAATCGAACATATTGTACGTACCCCACGGTGCAGCGTTATCCGAACAGGATTTATTTGAGAAATATCTCAAATAACACAGCATATCCCATATACAGTGTCGACGAGTCACTTCACGACGATCGGACGGAACCCGGCTTGTCTTTGGGCTCGTTTTGAAGAGAGCTGCTTTTTTGCACAACACCAAAGCAAGTGAACGAACGTGTCTATTCCGTCCCCATACCCCGGACCCTATCAGCTATTTTTAGCGAAGACCGGGAACATAGCCGGGAAGAATTTTCGGAGATTATCTCGACGGAAATAATCCTCGAAGAACGTCGAACGGCCCGCGTCGCGGGCTGCTTGACGTTCGCTCTCTTCCTTTGTTTCCCGCGAAGGCCGAGCAGGCTACGAGCTCTGGTATTCCCTGGATCTCACAGTAGAAGATAACACAGAAAGGGAAAGCATCCTAAGCAGACAAATAAAGTAAAAACTTTCAAGAAAAACAGGCGAACCCCGAATGCACAATGCAGGTTGGATGTCGCGCTGACCGGGTTTCCACAGCTCAGGCGGGTGGGAAAATTTTCTGGCTGATAGATGTCGCCCGAGTCGCAAAATGGCGGCGGCCAGAGGACTATTTTTGCAAAGGGTATGCGTGGAGCCACTGACGTTTGGGGGAAAAGGTGCAGGCAGGTGCAGGCCTTTGTCTTGTAGGTAGTATTGACATAACTCCGTACGCGTAAAAGAACACGTCGGACGACTCGGAATTGTGGGAGCTTTATCTGCAAAACTCCACCTTAGTGTCTCTACTGCACCTTTATACGGCTCGGGTCTTACGAGCGAAATGCGTAAAGCTGCTTTGTTCTATTTCTATTCACTTATTTTTTTTTTTTAGAATGCTCATTGTAATTTAGAGATATATATCGTCTTGGACAGCTATAATAAACACATTGCATTCACGAATTCTCGTTTCGTGATTCGCTCTTCGGCAATCTTATCTGTTAATGCCGCATTATCACTGGCCGAAGAGCGAAATAATAGAGAGTTTTTAGTAGATCGTTCCGATACCTCCGATAACGATACCCGATAACTATATACGATGCGTGCGCAAAGAAGTCGGCAGAGTATCGGGTCGTTATCGGAGTCATCGGTACGGTCTTACTAAAACTCCCTAATAAGACGACTCGCCACACCCTGGGCTTCTTGAGCTGTCAGTGACCATACTTTCTGTCGTTATATAGAGAGTTTTTAGAAGATCGTTCGGATACCTCCGATACTCCCGATAACGATGCGATGCGTGCGTAAAGGCGGCGGTGGAGTATGGTTTAACGTTATCGGAGTCATCGGAACGATATACTAAAACTCTCGATTGGTGTTTCGATAAATTTAAGAAGGGGGGGGGGGAGTGGCTACAGGATCGCGTCGCGAGCGGTGACCAGTAACATATCTCATGCGGTTCTTACGATCAGTTCTTTGAGCATTAAGGTGCAACCCCCCGTGCAGGCTGTTTCGCTTCCTCTTTTGACGGTTTATAACTTTCTTTCTATGTATCTTATAGTCATAACGTGAATGTCAAATGAAAGAACTGCTTTCCGACTATACTTTAATGTCTCGATATTACGTTTATTGTTACTCGTCAGTTAATTATTTAGCTTTTAATTGAACACAGTTTTTGATATTGAACAATATTTTTCTCGAGCTATAACGTCCCAACGCCGACGAAAATTTACGTGAGCGATCTGTTGGATATAGTGAATTAAAAAAGTAAGCAGCGTACAAAGAAAGAATATTTTCAAATAAAAAGCATATCGATAGATTACACAAGAAGTTTAGTATTCAATCACATTCCCATTCAGTTATGATAAGTTGCAGTTTTCTAATATCAAATACAGATGGCGACACGTGTTCAAGAATAGATTGATTTGCACTTTGTCGTCATGTGCCGCTTGGAACGTCACGTGAAAGACAGAAATGGCCCCAGATGTATAGGGTGTCAGATGACTGGATACCCGCAGCGCAGTACAGCTCACCGCCCTCTCTCGCTCATGTTTCGAGGTAAGGCGATCCATGTCGGAGGCCAACGGGGGCGCTGCTGTCGACTCCTCCTGAAGAGTCCTGCATCCAGGCTAGAGTGTACTAGAAAGTACGAGTGGGACGAGCTACAGGCTCCGCTCATGCTTTCAGTTGCACCTCAAAATGTGGAAAGCGATCAGGTGAAACCAAGCCACTTCGATCGCAGCGCCACCTTCGCTGCGTGCGATCGAGCAACGACACAGGTCAAGGTCATATGGGCAATATAGCCCCTTAGGGGCTATATTGTATTTTTTATGATTTTGACGTCAGAGGTAACGTCAAAGCACCACGACACGACGACGTGACGTTACGACGACGCCACGACGTCATCGTCGACTACGACGTTACGCGACGCCAAGATGCTGTCGTAAGGCCGTCGTGACATCCCGTCGCGTCGAGGACGACGCCGTTTCGCGACATCAAGTCGCCGTTGTAACGCAGTCGTGACATCGCGTTGAGGACAACGCCGTTGCGCGACATCAAGTCGCCGTTGTGACGTGGTCGTGACATCGCGCCGCGTTGAGGACGACGCCGTTACGCAACATCAAGACGTCGTGCGCCGCGTCGAGGACGACGTGGACGTGGTCGTCGATGCCGACGTTGACGTCGACGCCCCACGCAACGTCAAACATCGCTATGACGTCACGTTAACGTCGTCCTGACGTCATCGTTAACGTCAACGTCACAACGAAGCCTTGACGGCGTGTAACGTCGTCGCCTTCGCCAGCATCAACGTCGACGCGCAGTCACGACGAAGTCTTGACGTCGTGTAACGTCGTCGACGATGACGTCAACGTCGACGTCCTGAAGTTGTCGGGACGTCTTCGTGACGTCGAGTTGCGTCATGTCGACAACGACGTCGACGAACTGACACCAAGCGTCCTTATGACGTCGCATTGACAAGGACGCCGTCATCTTGACGTCCCGTGACGTTGTCGTCGTCGTCATCAACGTCAACGTTGACATCGTCGTCATTGTCAACGCAATATGACGTCAGAACGCAGTCTTGATGTCGTGTAACGCACGTTGTCAACGTCGATGACGACGTTGACGTCAAGGCGTCGTCCTGATGTCGCATGGCGTTGTGACAACAAGTCAGGTCGCGGTGACTTTATGTACGTGACGACTGACGTCTAGGTTGTATAAAACATATAGTCCGGCGTTCTATTGTTTCTATGACCTTGACCAGTGTGCCGGTCGAGCTTGGGTTTGGAACGAAACGCGTTTTTCATAACAAAACGGCTAATCCAAACCACTTCGCTCGTAGCGCCCGAGAGGGCGCTACGAGCGAAGTGGCTTGGATTAGCCGGTTTTTTCCACATGCGGAGGTACCTAAATAGCACTCCGGTGGCCCCACTCGTCCCTTCTAGTACACTTTATCCAGGCTAAGCCCGGCCGTGTGTGTTGGACGTTGGGCTTCGGTGTTGGCGTTAATTGGGGGACGGCAGTTCGCGTGCGCTCGTCTGCGTTCCTTTGCCGTGTGGTCACTGTGATTACTGTTGTCTTGCTGTTTTGTTCTTCGACCACGGTGGAAGGAACACATTTAGGTGATGACTCTCTGTCCGACGCGACGGCCACATTATGTTCGGTGCTGTGTTTCTTCCACCGTATCTTCAACTCAAATGCAAAAATGCCTAATTGCCGGCGAAACTACTGTTTTGCGCCTGGCTGTAAAACAGTGTGATACGCTCGCGTGAAGGGCGCGCCAAAGGCGTCTTTGTTCGGTGTACCCGAAGACGAGGAGCGGCGAAAACTGTGGGATAAGAACGTGCCTCGAGCGGGCAAGACGTTGGATGAGACCTCTGCTGTATGCGAAGTACATTTTGAACCACAGTACGTAATTAGAAATTACGTGTACGTCGTCAGCGGTGAAGAGCTACGCGTTCAGTGTGGGAAACCAATGCTTTCGGCCGACGCAGTTTCTACGATTCATCCAGAATCTTCCACAGCTATCTGACGTCATCTCTCAATTTAGGCATGAACCGCTTCAGCAAGATGGCGCGGTGGGCCCACTATCCCATTCTAGGCCACTGTACCCACCGTGAGCGAGCCAGAGATGTAAGAACAACGCGCGAGGGAGAAGAAGAGGTGCGCCTGTATATAGGAAGTATTCACTGGCGGCCATAGCTGTGTGCGCGAATGCTGAGCGCGTGCTGATAGCGAGCTTCCACAGTTCTTTTACAACGTGCATTCCGCACCATCAAGAGTAGCGGTCTTAGCAGCCTATTGATGTGAGCTCGTTTGGAGCATGCGCTCTAAACAGCACCCACAAATATGGCGTCCAGTGAATACTCCCTATAGACGTTCTTTTTTGAGCTCTACTTATTTTCCTGATAAGTTTGCAAAATCTCTATCTGCCGGTCTGGAAGGGGGCCAAGAACCAGAGGGTTTACGGCCTGGTCGGCAATTTCAGCAAGCATTACATCTCCAGACGCTCGACGACATCGCTCAGCTTGATGGAAAAGGTTCCTCCCCAAGGGGAAGGTAAGCCCAGAGCCGTTTATGTAGAGAGTTTGATCAATGGGAGGCGCGGGCAGAGCCTGGGCGTGCACCAGACTCGGAAAGAGGGCTTGGCATGCTCTCTTGACCAACCAGAGGCCGAAAGAATCCCCTAGCGGTGGTAGCGAGAAACAGTTCTGATCAAAGGTCCATGTTCGTATATGGTTTTAATAAGTGCGTAAGAGTGAAGTGTAGTAACTCTTTGGGGTTGAAAATGGGGTGCACGTGTTGTTTTGATCATGATCATGCAGAAAGATGTAAGAAACGAATGCGCCGCTCAACTCTGTTTTGCTCGGACAGAGTGTGACCGCTCGGACGTCAGATTCCCGGCCCTCGGCGCTTGGCGTACGGATTATGCCGATCGTTCCGCTAGTCGCACTCTTCCACCATCATTTTAGATGAGCGTGATTGAAACATCACGTGTACCATATTTTCAGTCATCGAGAGTTACTCCAATACAGTTATCAGGTTTGTTTCTCGCGACCACCGCCAGGATATTATTTCCGGCTTCTGGTTGGTCACATTCGAATTTCTGACGCCCTGGAACACGCCCAGCCCGCTTTCGGCCAATGGCGCCTCCTCATTTGTGTCCTATACTTCCCAACGAATGGCCAAACTCTCTCACATATACGGCTCTGGGTAAGCCTAGCCAGATAGTATGCAATGCCGACGCGGCACATGAGATGCAAGAAATGGACTGCGGACAAAGTAGCGATAAAACCCTGCAGGGGGAACATGAAAACGGAAGACGAACGTGGACCTGGCCACAAACCTCGTGGAAAACGAGGACAATGGTCAGCCCACAACAGTCTCAGAAAAACACCTTCAACTACGAAGCATCCTTGCGATGCTTCTAGCAGCAGAATCTCAAGAAAATCTCATCACGAAAATTTTGGGCCTCCTTACGGAAATCACCGCGAAAAAGAAAGCTTCGAGGAAAAGATCGAAAACCCTCAATTAAACGGAAATGGCCAAAGATTCTCCCACCTCGAACGCGAAGCCTAGCGCTACGCCTACGCAAGAGAGTCGCGCGAAGTTTCTATCAGCGCCACGCCAGCAGCAGAATGACGCAGCGCCCCGCGGAGAGCAGCAGCCATTACGGCAGCGGCAACCAAGTGGCAAGGACACAACGAAGGGTGGGCAGGATAAAAACGCCGCGGACAACGACGACGACGGCTTCGTCAAAGTTACAAACAAGCGCAAGCGACCCAGAAGGGAACCGCAGCCATGCAGGTACACAAAAACCAAATGAACATCTCAAGGAGGTCAGGATTCGCCCGAAATCGAAGACACCCATGGGAGTGTGGAAACTCGAAACACTAGGCTACCTAGAGGAGACACTGGAAATTAAACGTAAGGATGTTACTCTCAAGTACTTTTCCAAATCGAATATCATATCCGTACGCACAGACTCAAAGGAGGTCCTCCAGAAAATAATAGAGAACTACACCTACGAGAATGCGAAAGGTGAAAAAATTAAAGTCAGCACGTACCAAGCCTACTGGAAGAAACATATTAAAGGAGTCATTTATGACGCCGATATAACAGGAGAAGCAGAATCTCCTATTGACCTCGTTGATTCAAAACAGGTCCCAGCTGGTGGCAGCAAGACGCATGGGCAACACCAAGACGGTAGCGATCACCTTTGAAGGCGAGACACTGCCTCAATCCATGCTATTTAACAGGTATCACGCTCCACTGTACCCGTTCAAGCCCAAAACGATAGTCTGCGCGAATTGCCACCGTACGGGAAACAAGCCAGACATTTGTGTTCAAGACCCTGTCTGCGCCAGATGCGGAAGGACACACCCAAGAGAAGGAATGCACACAGACACGAGCGAAAGCGAATGCCCGGATCCCAAGACCTACTGTCCACAATGCAAAAAGGAAGGCCATTTCGCTACCCAGACTTGTACGTAACGCGTTACAAGTAATGGATTACTGTAATTTTGTAACGCTTCAATTACTTCCTTTAAGGAGTAACGATCCTGGTAGTTGAATTACTTTTTTGCTGTAATTGATTGCAAAATTACCCATTACAATTTTTCTCAATTTTATTTGTTTATTTTAGAGCGCAGCTCTTAGGCGCCCGTTTCCGGCTTGAGCGGCGTCGGCGTTGCCGTCGCCGTCGGCGTAACCGCGCGGTGCATGATGGGTAAATTTCCCTGCTAAATTTAGCGGAAAATTTTTCCCGCTAGATTTAGCAGAAAAATGTCCCCGCTAAATCTCGCGAAAATTTTCCCCGCTAAATCTAGCGGAAAATTTTCCCCGCTAAATCTAGCGGAGAATTTTTCCCGCCAAATTGAGTGGAAAATTTTCCCTGCTAAATTTAGCGAAAAATTTTACCCGCTAGATTTAGCGGAAACTTTTCCCCGCTAAGTTTAGCGGAAAATTTTCCCCGCTAGGTTTAGCGGAAAAAATTCCCCGCTAAATCAAGCGGAAAATTTTTCCCGCTATATCTAGCGGAAAATTTTCCCCTAAATACGGGCGAGCAGGAGAGGAGGAGGGGCATAGCCCCTCTCCGTACCCTCCCCTCCTCCTCCTCAAGAGCTGCGCTCCAATTCGGTGTTACAGGGAGTTGTAAACGGCTTTTATTTTTTATTTATTTTTTTTTGTTGGGGGGGGGGAGGAGGGGTTAGATGTGCTGGAGTCACTCAACTCTGGGCAACGGTCTTTTTTTTTTCTGTTCGAAGCCATTAAGCACGGGACCTCGAGGAAATTTAGTAGGCCACTTCACTATATGCTTCGTTTCCTGGGTACATTTTCTTCTTTGGTATACCGGAGACTACGTTTTGGTATGAAAAATGTATTTATCCAGTGTCTTGTGAGTAATGTATTTAAACCGCGCTCTTTTTTATTAATTTTTTTTTTTTCACGAGAGGGATTGGGCGTGTAGGCGTCACTCACTCAGCTTAGTGCCACTACATAAGCTACGCTTCAGAGTAACGACACTCGCCCATATTGGGGCTTTATGGTTGCCGGTTATCTGAAGGTTTATCTGAAATCACAGGAAACGGTTCTCCATCCTCCATAAATGTTTAAACAGTTCGAAACAGATAAAAGCAATATTACATGAGCTTCCTGACACCGAATCTAATGCCGAGGAAGCCGCACTTTTGAATCGTGACGATCGGCAGTTGCGTCTGCTCTGCACAAGCGCCGAAATGGCGGCGCCCACAACAATGTCGGGGAACAGAGTGCCGATACTCTAAGCGCAGCTCATTTAGTGGCTCTAACTCAGCTCTAGACGAAAACGGTCAATGCGTTCTTTTTCCTTTTTTCGGAACTGAGCGCGAAGCCCGAAGAATTATGCTACCGTAATAAAAATAAAATAAAAATAAAGTTGAATGAAAAGTAACGTGGGAAGTAATCGACTACTTTAGAGTAATTTTTCGACTACTTTTGAGGCTGTAATTGTAATTGTAATAGGTTACTTTTTACAGTGAAGAAATTGTAATTGTAATCGGTTACTTTTTTTTCAGTACCGTTTACAAGTCTGCTACGGACAAGAATTGCGCAACGAGAATAGAGAATAACAGGAAGATGAGAGCATCCATTCAGGCAATGAAAGCGCAAGCTCGATCATCGCAGGTTGGAGCTCGTATCGACACTGTACCAGACCCGTCGAGTAACCAGACAGCAGCTCCTGCAGCACCAACTGCGACGCCGCAGACAACGGTTCCCGCCAAAAGCCCAAGCCCAACTTCATTGGCAAGCTCCTTCGCCAACGTCTTGTGTAGTAGCCTGGCAGAAGCAGAAAAACAATGGATTCGCGCAGAACTGCAAGCTCTGAAAGGAACTCTAAAAGCATTTGCCGTTCAACAAGAACAATGGAGAGTGCAACTCCAGCAGCAGCAACAGATGCTCCAGCAAATGCAGCAACTGCAGCAATAGACACAAAACTTCATTGAAAAGTTGTTGGGAGGGGCACACTCCGTACTTCAGGCTACCGCATCCCTGTAGATGATCGAGGTCGTGCAATAGAATTGCCGAGGGCTCCGACTTCGGGCGGCGGAGCTCAACGCGCGGTTTCATGCAAGACCACAAGATCGTCCGGACGTTCTGCTGATGCAGGAAACTAAAGGCCTGTTCACACATACAGCGGAGCGCTAAGTTAGCGCTACGTGAGCGCTCGAAGGAGCGCTCATGTGGCGCTTCCTAGCGCGTGACTTCGTTCTAATATAGCGCGTGATTAGCGCTCCAGTAGCGCCTTGTTAGCGCTTCAGTAAGCGCCGTGTTAGCGCTTCAGTAGCGCTTCTTGTACCGCGGTGCTGCGGATTAGCGCGTGCACTGCGGTTCCGGTTCCTGTGGTTGGGTGTGCATCAGCAGCACCATGGCGGACATGTGGGATGCTGAAATAGAAATGCGACAAATGCTCTTACATACGCGATTAGTGCATATGTGTGTGGACGGCTTAACGCCCAGAAGAGCCTTCTGGGTGCGCGAAATCTTTCGCCACCGAGATACCGACGGGTACCCGGCGAACCTTGTTCCTAGGCTGAGGGACCGAGACACAGAGCTCTTTCGAAGGCGATTATTTTTAACTGCGTGTCTTTGAAACCAGGGTCACGCATATCGAATAGAAAGCGATGAGGTCGTACCCAATCAATTAGTCGCTCAGAGTCCATGACTCTGGATCGCCTGCCCGACCCTTTGCTTGGAGAGCGGCTCTTTTACTTCCTCTTCTTTCAATGCCAAAGGAAAAACAACAACAAAGGAATCGCCGTGCACGCGCTGTTCCGCAGCAGCAAGCACGGCACAAGGAGCGTGAGAGCGCTAACAAAGCGCTTCTGTAGCGCTAACAGAGCGCTAACAAAGCGTTCTGAAGCGCTAACAGAGCGCTGCTGAAGCGCTAACCGAGCGCTACATCACGCGCTAGGAAGCGCCACATGAGCGCTCCTTCGAGCGCTCACGTAGCGCTAACTTAGCGCTCCGCTGTATGTGTGAACCGGCCTTAACACGACCCTGACATGTATCAGAGGATACGCAGTATACTCAACGCCCACTATCACGGACAAGAAGGGAGGCGCACCCGGAAAATCGGCAATCTTCATAAGCCATGCCTGTCCACATCACCAAATCGATCTCTCTCGGTGGTGCAATGACGAGCAAGAAGTCGTCGCAATACGAACAGAGATCGAAAAGAAGACTATCATACTAGTGTCGGCCTATTATAGACCAAACAGGAAAACGAAACCTTCGGATTTCTGGAACGGCTGGATTGCCCATCTGCACCAGACATATCCAAAAGATCAAAAGCTATACTGCGGGGATTTTAACCTTCAGCACGTAGCGTGGGGCTACAGGAAGAGTTCCAAGACAGGCAAAGAACTTTATGAGGAGATGACGCAGCACGGCATGACGCTAATGAACAAGGAAGGCGTAAAGACGCGAACCGGACTGGGGCCTAAAAGTCAGGATACGTCTCCGGATCTGACGTGGACAAATAACAAATTTGTGAAGCAACAAAAGTGGAAATGCGGTCCAGACGCATGGGGCAGCGATCACCTCCCGATTTTCGTGGAGATGTCACTAACTAAAAAAAGAAAGGACGTGAATAACAAGAGAGTCACGCGTACGGTGAACTGGGACGAGTACAGAAAAGCACTTACTTCACTAGGAAAGGACGACACCCCTTTCGAAAAGCGCCTCACAGACGCCCTCAAGATCGCCACCATAATCAAGGAGGTAGACGAGGATATTCCGGTACCCGATCTCTATCTTCTAAAGTTGTGGGCAAAGCGGCTGCAAGCACTTCAAGCGTACAGGAAGGGACCCAAAACGGTGTACGGCCGCAGAAAGGTTACCAGAATAACGATCGAAGCCAGGTATTACGCGAAACGACTAGAGCGCCAACGATGGCTAGACTACAGCGCCTCTCTCTCGGAGAAGACGTCCATAACTGCGTTATGGGCAACCTGCAGAGCCATGATGGGCAAAAAGAAGAATAAAAAAGCTCCCAAGGCCATGGCGCTTAGAGCGAACAAGACAGAAGAAGAAATGGCGAAAGAAGCCGGAAATCTTTTTTCCCACAGCATAGCCACTGCCAAGACACGGAATGCTACGAACGTGAAATGCTGGCTCCTGACGACAGAATGGATTCACCCTTCACTAAAGGCGAATTCCAAACAGCCCTCACAAGCGGCAAACAGCGGACAGCACCCGGTCACGACAAAGTTACAGTACAAATGCTCAGGAACCTGCCGGAGGAAACGAAGGAGGCCCTCCTTGAGAAAATCAACGAAGTGTGGGAACGTGGGAGATCCCCACCGAATGGAAACATTCAATAGTTATACCAATCCCGAAACCGGGTAAAGATCACACAGTCCTTGCCAACTACAGGCCCATCTCGTTAACGCCATGTGTTTGTAAACTCATGGAACGTATGGTCCTCGACAGGCTCAACTGGTACCTGGAAACGAACACCAAAGCCTTCCACCCTGCCCAAACCGGCTTTCGAGCCAACATGGGTACACAGGAAAGCTTGTTCCTTATTTCAAGAGACATGTCCAAGACAGACAAGCCACTAGGCACAGATACAAAGACCATTGTAGCAATCGATGTTCGAAAGGCATTCGATTCCGTGCCCCATGCTTCAGTCATCAGAGAGGCGATAAAGTTGGGAGTACACGGCCGGGCACTCAACTTTATTAAATCGTTTCTCGAAAACCGAACATACTCCATTCGCTACGGAGAATTCACCAGCGCACCGGCGAGAAACGGAGTCGGAGTACCACAGGGCTCCGTCCTGTCACCCCTCCTCTTTAACATAGCTATGGCCAATTTACCGAAGCTACTTCACAAGATCCCCAACCTGAAGTTCACAGTGTACGCAGATGACGTGACGATCTGGACTACCCACGGAGACCTAACGACGCAGCAATCCACCTTACAGAGCGGACTCGATGCTGTCGATTCCCATCTCAACGAGGTTGGTCTTAGAGCGTCCTCAGAAAAGACCACGTATATGGTGGTGGCCTCAAGAAAACAAAGAATAGCGGACGTCAAGAATAGGATCGTTCTGTCGCTAGATGGGAAACGTATCCAACCCTCAGAGACCATCAAAATCCTCGGAGTCACATTTGAGGACACCGGCGGCGCAGAGGAATGGATCAATGCAACACAGAAACGGTGCCACGCGGCGCTGGGAATCATCAGACGAATCTGCTCAATACAAGGCGGAGCATCGGAAGAAGTAGCGCGACGAATGGTCAAGGCACTATTCGTTTCAAGGGTGTGTTATGGCGCACAACACTTCAAACTGACAAAACGCCAGTGGTCCAAGCTAGAGACTTTAAACAATCATGCCATGAGGGTGATCACGGGTCTGCCGCGATTCACTCCCCTGAACAAACTACGACAATACGCCCAACTCAACTCCATGCGGGAAACGGTGGAGACAAGAGAGAAGGCACACATGGAGCGGCTGAAACACACAGCTGCCGGGAGAGGCATACTAGGACAAACAAACATGGCATACATGGCGTACACCTTGCCTTCACTACCAAGAGAGAATCCGCCGTGGATATCGCATCTCGACATCACGGACGGAAGACCAACAACGCAAGCGAACGCGAACCCGCAGAACCAGGCAAGAAGAGAAAGGCTAGCGAAGGCCCATCATAAGATGGTCCAATGCTGGGAAGACCCCTCGAAGATCCTGGCAATATACACGGACGCGGCGCATGATGCCGGTGCTAATGTGACATGTGCTGCAGTAGTCATACCCAGACTCTGCAAGACGCAATCCAAACTCCTTCCCAAGGGGACAACTGTCAAGGGTGGGGAACTCTCCGCAATTTCCCTAGCACTCGAAACTGTCAGGGACCTACGGAAATCAGAAGCAGCAACGCCGCAAGACATCCGCATCTTCGCGGATTCAGCCGAAGCTATTTCGGAATGCGGAAAAAGATCCAGCGCCAGCAGAAAGGTGAAGCTGATCAAGAAATTGATCGGTGAACTTCGACAACTGGGCACCAATACAAAGATATCCTGGGTTCCCGCACACATGGGAATCGAGGGCAACGAGAATGCTCACGCACTGGCTCGCGCGTCTCTTCTGTCTCTCCTCCGCGAGTGCCAGACGTGAGATTCCACACTTAACAAACCATGACTACGCACGGCCTCCGATAGAGGCAGATCGTGCCAGAGAAATGGAGACTGATTATGACCCGGAAGAAGAGCGGCAACTTGTCAAGCTCGAGTGTAGAGAGAAACTCAGAGAGCTCCTCCCAGACGCACCGGGAACAATTCCTCGAGGTTTCGGCCGAAGAGAAAGAATTATTCTAACGAGAATACAAACAAACACAACATGTACGCCAGCGCGAATAGCCTCATGGTCGCGATCACCATCCTCTTCAAACCAAGGCCGATGCAATTTCTGCAACGACAACACGAAGAAGGCCGACCAAACACACCTCATCTGGGACTGTCCCGGACTAGAGGCATGCAGAAGAAAACACAAACCGACGGAAATCATCGCACTAGAGGGATGGACTCACCCACCAGGTCCCTGTGACAAATCAAGAAAAACGACACTAAACTCGCTGCTTAAGTTCATCTTCGAGGCGGGCATCGACGTCATACTGCTAATTTTTTTGTTTAAAACTATCCGGGAATCGAGGGCAACGAGAATGCTCACGCACTGGCCCTCGCGTCTCTTCTGTCTCTCCTCCGCGAGTCCAAACGTAAGGTTCCACACTTAACAAACCATGACTACGCACGGCCTCCGATAGAGGCAGATCGTGCCAGAGAAATGGAGACTGATTATGACCCGGAAGAAGAGCGGCAACTTGTCAGGCTCAAGTGTAGGGAGAAACTCCAGAGGGCTCCTCCCAGACACACCGGGAACAATTCCTCGAAGTTTTGGCCGAAGAGAAAGAATAATTCTAACGAGAATACAAACAAGCACAACATGTACGCCAGCGCGAATAGCCTCATGGTCACGATCGCCATCCTCTTCAAACCAGGGCCGATGCAATTTCTGCTACAAAAACACGAAGAGGGCCGACCAAACACACCTCATTTGGGACTGTCTCGGACTAGAGGCATGCAGAAGAAAACACAAACCGACAGAAATCATCGCACTAGAGGGGTGCACTCACCCACCAGGTCTCTGTGACAAATCAAGAAAAACGACACTAAACTCGCTGCTTAGGTTTATCTTCGAGGCGGGCATCGACGTCTACTGCTAATTTTTTGTTTAAAACTATCCCCTTCCCCACA
Organism: Ixodes ricinus; assembly: GCA_037355805.1. Classification (NCBI taxonomy): domain Eukaryota; kingdom Metazoa; phylum Arthropoda; class Arachnida; order Ixodida; family Ixodidae; genus Ixodes; species Ixodes ricinus. The sequence goes on along the minus strand of JAZHYW010024751.1, from coordinate 8,462 downwards.
ACCTCTTCAGTGTTTCATCCCTTCCCTTCCCGGCCAATGTACCAGCGTCCAAGCCAAGAGCTACTCGACGCACTCCCCTATTCGCTTTACCCTGTACTATGGTCAATAAAGCGCTTACAACAACAACAACAAGCGCGAGGCTGCGGGTGGATCACAGATGATTTTGCACGCGTCCCACTGTCACTGTGCGTCGGTATGCCCAAATGAAATTAACCCTTCTGGAAACGCGAGCGCCACCAGTGAGCGCTCCGGGGTGATATGGGAACTGTGAGGGTGTCGCGCCTTTTAGCCGAGCCAAGTCTTGCCTAGGCGAGCTTTTGCATGCTAGGTGGCGCACGCTACCGCACGAATTGCAGCATATTCTTAATCCGTTCATGCATCCAGGCGAGCTAATGGTCTTCAAACGTTGTTGGGACGAGCTGCGTTGTTTTTTTATGTTTTTTTTATTGGCGAAGGGAAATAAAAAGTAGCAACTAACTCAACTAATTCCCGTAGCAAAAACAAAAAAAAAGTTTGTTAGGTTAATGAATGATATCTCGCTCTTTTGGCGCGTGGCTCACGCGCGATGGCCCATTCAAAACTTTTAGCCTTACCACTCTGGTGAAGAAGGAAGACAAGCGAAGCTGTACTATGGTGGGAATGAAGTAATGGCAGGCCGCAAGTCGGCAAGCCAGAGTGGAAAAGCTGGAAAGGTTGCCGCGATCTATGAGCGACGGCGGCAAGCAGACAACCGGCAAACACAACACTCTGGACAGCTACCGCTCATCTATGAGCGACGGCGGCAGCCAGAGTGTTGTGTCGACATTTGTTTGGTGACCCATCCAAAAAGGGCAGTGGACAGACGTGCTGCGTGTGATTGAGGGTTTCTCACCTCATGTGGCCAACGCAACGCAGCACAGGGCGCTGCAAAGTGCAAACATTGCCATCTGCCGTACACAGGGACCCAACGCGAACGTAGGCAACGTGCTTCTCGCAAGCGGTACGGCGGTAGCAGCAGACGACGGAGCAAAGGCCCTCTCTGTTCCCGTAATGCATGCCTCACGCGCGCCGCTTGAGGGTGCGCACTACTTTCCAGAAATAAAGCCCCTTACATGTTCTAAAAGTAGCGCAAGGTGCGTGGATGCACGAGGGACATGCAGCGTGCAGCCCTTGGGAAGATCATGGCGGCAGAGCGCAGCATTGAGCTAGATTTCAGATGCCATGTTCTTCATAGGGTGCCTTCATGTGCGCTTTGCTTAGGGGTGGAGACATCTGGCCATTTTGTCTCACACTTTTATTTTTATTTTAATGCGAATAGCATTCTTTGGATACTTCACGCACTTTTCGTCTGTATCTATCTATCTATCTATCTGGCTATCTAACCTCTTACGCCGCGGGTCGATAAATAAATAAAAAAGACCGGCGCCGGCGGGGATTCGAACCGTTGACCCTTTGATCAGCAGGCAGACGCGCTAACCACAGAGCTATGAAGGCAGTTATTTTTTTTTCTTTAATTGTGCTATGAAGGCAGTCATTCAACGCACTCTAAACACTTGTTTATATCTTTACCATGCGCGCGCGTTCCATGCACGAGGGCTCATTCCGCTCTCGTGAGGCTTAGCACGGCCCCTAGCTCACCCTCTCCCGCCCTCGGGAGAGGGTGATGTAGCAGCCGTGCTCACCCTCACGAGAGCGGAATGAGCCCTCGTGCGTGGAACGCGCGCGCACCGGTAGCTGTGACAGCGCTGTAAAGCGCGTCCTATGGTAAAGATATAAACAACCGTTTAGAGTACCGTTGGTTGAGACTAGCTGAGACGCCAGAAAGTCTGGTCGGTACCATTTTGAGTGTTTGTGCGTATGGCGCGTGCTTTGCTCGCCTTCCTAAGTGACACAAACGCACGTGCTGGGCTGCGGAGATCGTGCGCAGGGCTGTAGAAAGTGTCAACAAATTTAGAATCGCCTCAAGAGTGGGCTGGCGTATCTAGAGTGTGCCGGCCACCTGACGAACGCGCATAACTCCGCACCGTTTGATGCTATTCGCATTAACGTAGATAATCATTCCCAAAGGATGGGTTCTGCTGATTTTTTGTTCAAGAAGCGCGTGAAAGAGCGTGTCCCTGCAAGCGTTTGTGGCGCTGACTGTGCTATGGCGACATTTTGGTTTCGTCGATTTATTTGTATTTTACCCGTGAGCGCGTGCAGTCGGCATCGGGTACTACAAAGAGGTGGCGTCACCCTAAACAGAAGGACGTTGAGGCACCTCTTCCCAAAAGTAGCGCGCTGCACTTGTCTCAAGCATTTCCACATGCAATGAATGGCGCCACTTTTCCAAGGACAGAGGGCTTTATCCAGAAAGGCCCATTGACGCCACGAAAGGGAATCCGGCGGTTGCAATTCCACCATGTTTGCAAATTCAATTTCTTGTTAATCAATTGCAGAAAGTATTTTGCGACCAGACTGGCGTCTTGTCGGAATGGTGCGACTATATTGTGTTTTATAGCCGTCTCGGTAGCTTTTAACCTACGGGTCCTCTTTTGGCGGGTTTGAATCCCGTTCGAGGGGCCCGCAATCCGGCAGGGCCTACTACTGAAGGCGCCCTGCATCCGAGATTTCGGGGTCACGACAAAACATCTTAAGCAGTTAATCAAGAAATTAACTCCGCTGTTTACTTGCTGGGGCGTGCCGGTTTCCTTCGTTGGTTTGGCCCTAAGATTTGAATTTTGTCTTCGCTTTCCCTTAGGTCATGGCGCAGACAACTTTACGGGCAGATGAAGCCGATGAAGCAGCGTCAAAATTGTACGATCACGCAGTTCGTTCTTTTTTTATGTGTGTGTGTGTGTGTGTGTTTGTGCGATTATTGGAAGTGAGCGAATTAAATGGAAGGTAGAAACAAAGCTCACCTTTCCAATTTGCTGAGAAGAATACCTGACATGTACTTTCCTCGTTTTGGTTTTTATTTTAATTAAATACAAAATAAATGAGCATGAAAAGATTTAGGTCACAAACAGACGGTAAATAAAAATATAATTTTGGAATATTGTTTTTAGGAAAATTATGATTTAAATAATAACAGTAAAACGGGAGTACTTTCGAATCGCGATTTAAATTATGCTTAAAACTACAATTTAAATCATTTTGATTTTTATTCTCTGCCATGCTTTGCACGACCCTGCACAAAATTTTGAAGATAAAATATAAGCGCATTAAGTTCGGAAAAAAACAACGAGTTTGCGATGCTGTCCAGTTTCGAACGCATGCTGAGTCGTCGGTTTCGTTCACTGCAATGAACCGACAGCCCAGAATCACTAGGGAACTCGTGCATTACGCGTTTCATGCAACCGCATGGCAACCAATTCAAATAAAAGTAGCGAAGAGCAAACAGGAGTCAACAAGAGTCATATGCATAGTCCTTTCCATGTGTGATTGGTTGATCGCAAGTAACAACCTGCCTTTCAACTCCTGATTTGGTGGCTATGGTTGCCGCGATGACATCGTCGTTTTTGTCGTGTAGCAGGAGTCTTCGTTAGGACTAGCTGCTCGTGCTTGCGACCTTTACCGCAGCCCTTTGAGGAAAAGAGGCAAAGCAGATATACTCGAATTCATACACAAACTACACAAACTTCACAGTGGTGATGATATTTTGAAGGTTCATAAGCAAATGGTGGGCATTTGAGCACAGAAAAGCTACAACAGCTCGAGTTCCGTGCTTTGAATGAGCCTGCCGAGCGGTGGCTATCCGTTCGTCGAATGATATCTCATCGACAGATTGTTTCGTCAATACTGCGACGTTCATCGACAGTTCGTTTCATCGAAAGGTTCCCGCGATTGTTTCCTCTACGCACCTTGCGCTGATCACGGCCGGACTGGAAGCGCGCGCTCTCTTTCTCTTCTTACGGCCTTTGCAATCGCCCGGGAGTCAATGGCATTTTTTCTCCGTATGTAGTTCACTTGCTTGCCGCCAGGGGCGCAACCACCTCACCCCACTTCACCCCACTCGGAGAGTCCCTTCGAGCTGCTTTGCGCTGGTGTTCGAGCTTCGTAGGTTGTTGTTTTGGCAACGGTTTCTTCGAACGTTCGCTACCGAGTTCAAGTCACTCAGCTGAAGCAGTAAACGACTACGGTCCATGTGTGGAGGGAATGACATGCTTGATGCAAGGGCTGTCACAGCAGCCCTTGATCACATTGCCAAAGAAAAGGCCCCTTCTAAGCAAATACAGATGTCAGACACTGATTCTGAGCAGTTGGCAGCGGCTGTGCCCGACTCGGTTACCACTGACCTGAAAAAACTGAAAGAGCCTTGCGCTCCATCTCCATCCGTGACATACTCTGGTCTGGTGTACGTCGGTGGCTATCTGGTGAAACTCATTAGTGAGTTTGGGTGCGACGCCTGTGTTATGCTGTTGACTACGAGTAACAGAGGTGATCCTCTGTTCGTCTTATTGCAAGGCCAGGATAAAAGCGGACTTCATTATCCAAATCCTAGGTTCCTCGCACTTCTGGACAACATTGTTGCTTTTTTTTTAAAGGCTGTTAAGCACCTTCCGCGTACAAATGTGCACGAAGTTCTGCAACTACTCATTGCACCCTATCTTGAAGACGCGCCAATCCTAAGTTGCCCAGAGGGCATTGACAACAGTCACTCAAAGCGCTTGGCTGGTTTAATTTGCAACAAGTTCCTCAGAATACTTCTGATTAACCATGCAAAGACGGTCACGGACAGAAACGAAAAATCAGCTGGATATGTGCACAAGCCCTCGAGGAAGCACTTTAGGCTGTAATATGCACTGTGCGAAAATTGTACAGACTACTACACCCTCGTCTAGAGCAGCTGACCGACTTCATGTGCGGCCTATGAAATGATGATGCAGACCACGGCAATAGATAGATTGGGCCTGCTTACATTTCACGAGAGTGTACGAATTATTTATCATTTAAAGTTCCTCCACGTAGAAGGGGTCCGTCTCCTCCTGTTCTTGAGTTGCAACAGAAGTCCTGGAGGTAAAGACGAGTATAGTTTTTCCGCAATTGCATTCGCTGTCTCTACTTACTACTTTTTACTCCCGAATCTCTCGGAGATGTGCGTCAAATATTCACCGTTTTGGGCTCATCAGAAGCGCATTAGATAGTGGCTGAGGGTCTAAACGTAAGGATCAGGTGTCAAAGGCTATAAAAATCTCGGCCGCAAGTTGCGACAGCGCTGAGATACACTGTCAGACGCGCTCTGTGCAAACGGCAAAGGGTAGCCCAGGGGTGAGGTGACAGCGCCCCCGCGAATTGCGGCGGGAGGTGGCGATTGCCCCAATTGCAAAGGCCGTAAGAAGAGAAAGAGAGCGCGCGCTTCCAGTCCGGCCGTGCGCTGATATAGAGAAGAGGGACAGGACAGGACAGAAAAGAGTGCTTTTCTCGCGACCTTGTGCAAGCTAAATACTCAATACGTTAGACTACCAACTAGCCCAAATGTCAACCTTGCGCTGTTTTGTCGAAAACTTCTGCCGCACATCGCTTATGTCGCCAGCATCCGGATAGTCCTAGCTTGCCGATCTCTTGGCCTTTTCGATGAGGACTGTGCAGGCTCGGGCCTCAGATTATGAGAGAGTTTCCCTGAGCAGAATGAGCGGTGTCCGCACGTAATTGTTTGGAAGCCTCAGGATTAGGGCTCGTGAATTTGTTTGTGCCGTATCGGAGCCGCCTGAGTGAGTTCTGCTACGATTCCAGGAACCAAATGAAGCCAGTAATTCAATCCAATCCACTGAGTAAAGTCTAATACGTTGTCGACGAAGACATCGTAGTTGCATATGTCCATGAAACAAGTTTCCAGGAAGCATCCCAGTGTGACAGACGAAACGTGCCATATGAAACCTGTGTCCATGAAAAGCTTTCCACGAAACGTGCTTGCTGACGAAACGATATGGACCCGTGCCGAACACATGGGTTAGTGCAGTGAAGGGGTACTTCAGGGCAGCATGCTCGCTCGTGTAGTATCGACTTGCTTGCACTTATGGTGAAACAGGGCTCGCTCTCTGCATAACGCACTGCCCCCATTCTTTCACGTGACCACAAAGCTCTTGTTTACCAATATTGATTGATGACAGCGTACACTGTGATTGAGTACGGAGTAAAGAAAGCCTACGTTACTGGCCACCTGTGCCACGATCAACACAGGATATTAAAGGGTGGTTCTACACAGCCCCGATTCCTTACGTTACGTTACGCAAGCTTACGTACAAGCCACCGGCATATCTGTGCTTCATATCAAGCGTGGCTTCCGATTCAAGAAGTTAGCATGGCACGCGACATTCGAGAACACCAATGTTTCGGTGACTTAGACGTAACGTAGGAAAACAACCATGTGGCCGCTTGCGTGTGTAAACGCTGCTGTCTGCCAAGAACAATTTTGTCGGTGTAAAATCACGCGGCGAAAGTTCGGAGTCAGCGCGCGCTTTGAGGTAAGCCCTTGCCGTGAGAGAAGATTGGCAGTCGTCAAGCAGCGTGAGAATTCTTTCCTGCAATCCAGAGTTGGAATGCTTCCACTTGTTCTTATTGCATGTAATCAGGATGTGACAATGCTTACACCATGCCTGGATGTAATAAATTACTATGAAAATGCAAACATTACAGCCTGACATACGCGTAAAGCTTCTTTAGATGCGCTTCAAGAGTGTAAAGTGTAACGAGCTTTTCCAGCCTTTATCGTGCGCTCTATATGCGTACGTACATCACATTGATATAACGTCACGCTCCGCCCCCCCCCCCTTTGTGATATTGCAGTGAAGTATCCAAGAATAGCATTCTTCGGATACTTCACGCACTTTTCGTCTATGTATCTATCTATCTATCTATCTGGCTATCTAACCTCTTACGCCGCGGGTCGATAAATAAATAAAAAGACCGGCGCCGGCTGGGATTCGAACCGTTGACCCTTTGATCAGCAGGCAGACGCGCTAACCACAGAGCTATGAAGGCAGTCATTCAACGCACTTAAACGGTTGTTTATATCTTTACCATAGACGCGTTGCAGCGCATACAGCGTACCGGTGCGCGCCATTCCGCTCGCGGAGGCTGAGCACGGCTGCTAGCTCACCCTCTCCCGCGCTCGGGAGAGGGTGATGTAGCGGCCGTGCTCAGCCTCACGAGAGCGGAATGAGCCCTCGTGCATGGAACGCGCGCGCACCGGTAGCTGTGACAGCGCTGTAAAGCGCGTCCTATGGTAAAGATATAAACAACCGTTTAGAGTACCGTTGGTTGAGACTAGCTGAGACGCCAGAAAGTCTGGTCGGTACCATTTTGAGTGTTTGTGCGTATGGCGCGTGCTTTGCTCGCCTTCCTAAGTGACACAAACGCACGTGCTGGGCTGCGGAGATCGTGCGCAGGGCTGTGAAAGTGTCAACAAATTTAGAATCGCCTCAAGAGTGGGCTGGCGTATCTAGAGTGTGCCGGCTACCTGACGAACGCGCATAACTCCGCACCGTTTGATGCTATCTGCATTAACGTAGATAATCATTCCCAAAGGATGGGTTCTGCTGATTTTTTATATATATTTGAACACCACTAGTTGGTCCGCGCAAATCACCAAAATAATATTGCTACATTGTTTAAACTCTGCAATAGCTAACCATAAAATGAGAATAATTGACAAGCCAGTCATTTCAACTGTCCCTGCACTTAGCGCCAAAAGGAATTACGATCATTTAATGGTGTGAGTACTTCTTTAACATTAAAATTACTGTTGTTGTGTATTAAGCATAATACTTTTTGTACCAGTCCTACTTAGAGTCCCACGCTGAATATCTACAACAGCCGACGCTCATTTTTCAGTGTTTTCAAGTCTCAGCGGCCAAAAGCAAACACCTCAGAGCACCCAAGGTAAGGCACCTAGCTGACCAAAAGCAAATAGATTTTTTTCGTTTGTTTTCACTTTTTGAGGTATTTAATCGTCTTCTCAAGCTAGACTTCCAGAAACCCACGTCTATTTCGTCATCACGTTTTTAATGGAAATCTATAAAGCGCCAAACACGCGTGCACGACAGAACGGCAGACCTCCTCATACGAATCCGGCCAGGTTGAGAGATGTGTAATTGACCTCCGAGATCCCTGAGGTGATAAATGTGCATCGGCAATCTCAGCTTTTTGACGCGCCTTTCTATTATTGTCGTGTATGTGCCTCGCCATTCGCTCAAGACGATTTTCGCGTCTTGTACTGACCACATTTGCTGGAAACGCAAGCTCATAGCGCAGGCTCTAGGCAACTGCTCCCCTGCCCGAGGACTGGCAGCCGGCCTGCGTCCCACAGAAAGCTCGGCAATAGAGAAACAAATGAGCGACCAGGAATGGCAATTTCAGACAAAAAGAAAAAAATACCACACCCTATCGAAGCGCCACCACACACACCGATTTATTGGTGTTCACGTACAATCTGAAGGCGATCCCATCGCCATTTGTTGGTTCAGAATCTCAATTAACCCCAAGGGTATGTTTCACCTAGT
>JAZHYW010024744.1:0-182608 GCA_037355805.1 Ixodes ricinus | reverse complement strand
ACTACGGAGGACCGAGTTGAGAGATAAGTGTCCTCTAGCGAACCGTCCAGGAGGCGGCACAACAGTCTCACACGTGCAACGACCCGTCGATGGTCTAATGTCTGCCAGCTGAGGCGCCTCGGTCGATCCTCTATGCGGTCTGTGGGGGGTGACCAGTGTCCGGTCGGTCCGCGACAGGAGAGTTTGTTTGTTTGTTTGTTTGTTTGTTTATTTTGAGTGCCCAAAAACAGCCAAAGCCTATACATTGGTGCACTTGTTAGTAACATTTCAGATAGCATATAAACGCTCTAAAGGAAAAACACAGGAATTGAATAGTTGCAAAGCATGAACATTATTTCAATACATGAAGCAAGCACTTCCTAAAATGAGGTTGGTTAGGGTTGAAAATGTCAATGCCATCTGATTCCAGATGATTGAAGTAGTTTTGCAGTCGGCCCGAGGGTGACGTGAAATCGCTGTAATTGACATGGAAAGTGCGACTAGAACGAACATTTCTACCGGGTATATGATAGTTAATAGATGTGACCAGAGAGCTAATATCGTGATAAGAATGTATGCATTTAAACAAGAATAAAAGGTCGCGCGAGCATCGTCTTGATGCAAGGTTAGTGATTTGCAATTGTCTAAGCACTTCGTTGTAATCATAAAGATCGTGTGATGGGGATCTAAAATGATAAGTTCTGGCAAATCTTTTCTGTACGCGTTCCACATTATTGGAAGCTGTAGCACTAAGGCTGTTCCAAATCACAGTGCAGAAGTCATGTTTTGGAAGAACTATGTTTCGATAAAGTACGTAGAAAAGGTAAACACTTGAAAAACACTTACTAAATCTTGAAATTGCACCGAGAAGACGAAAACAAGAGCTCACAACGTATGTCGCGTGCGAGTTAAAGTTGAGTTTGGAGTCTAGCATCACTCCCAGATCTTTCACAATCGTAACTCGAGTAATCGACGAATTTTCTAAGTAGTACAGAAAGTGAGTTGGATTAGTCTTACGCGTGAAAGATATTACATTTGTTTTTCCAATGTTAAGATCAAGCCCGTTATCTTTACACCATAGACAGATGGCGTTGATGTCTTCCTGCAGTAGAGCACAATCATTTAATGACGAAATATTTTTATAGATCTTGAGGTCATCAGCGAACTGCAAGAGGCTCGAATGGCGAATGATGTCTTGGACATCTTTAACAAATATATTAAAAAGAAGAGGTCCCAGATTGGAACCCTGGGGTACACCAGATGGCACGGGAAAAAAACAAGACCTAACATTTGCGTAGCCGACACAGTTTTCTCGTGCAGAAAGATAACTTTCAAACCAAGAACAGTACTCGTCACTGAGACCAGAAACAGAAAGTTTGTGTAACAGTAACTTGTGGTTTACACGATCAAATGCCTTGCTACAATCAAAATACACTGCGTCAACTTGCTCTCGAGAAGAGACTCTGGGGGCAACATCATTTAAAAAACACGCAAGATTTGTTTCAACAGACCTGCCGCTCAAAAACCATGTTGAACTTCGGGTATTGAGTGCTTAAAACAGTGTGTTAGATGCTTATGAATGATTTTTTCGAATACCTTCGAAAATGCGGAAAGCAATGATATCGGTCTATAGTTTGTGATATTCGTTGAGGTGCCTGATTTAGGAAGAGGGATTACCAAGCCCTTTTTCCAGGCGGTCGGAAAGATAGACTGCTTCAGCGACATAGAAAATATGTGGTGTAGAATGGGAGCCAGTATGTCGACACACCCCTTAACTATAAAATTCGGTATGCCATCAAGGCCACAAGATTTTTTAGATGGGAGCTGATGAATTGCCCAAACAACGTCGGCAATGTCAATTGTCGGAGGAGGAAAATGGTTATGAGTAGTTAGTAAAATCTCTGTGTTTTCGACACTGACTGATGAATAGGTGGACAGGAAAAACTTTGCGAATTGATTGCATATCTTATCAGGATCAGAAGAATATACTCCGTCAATTATAAGTGAAGCAGGACTCGACCTATCTCGAGTATGCTTTTTAACCAATCGCCAAAAATCCTGGGGACGCTTGGAAACACTTCCTTCGACTTGTCTACGATAAGCCTCTTTATCGCGCTTATACAGTTCTTTAACCGTGGCTCGGCATATTTTAAACCTGTCATAAACTTCGTTGCTGTTAGTAGTACGGTAAAGACGGTGCAAATGTAACTTTTTGCGCATTACGCTTTTTAATTCACGAGAGAACCAGGGGGATATCTGTTTGATCGATCAGTTTGTTTACGAGGTATAAAGCTGTGCATGCCGGTCATCAAAATATTGGTCAAAGCAGTGACCGCCTCGTCAATCGAGTGTAAACGAAGGACGTCGTCCCACGCGTACGCAGCAAGGAAAAGATAAAAGTCAAGATACGAGCCGTTGGCGTAATCAAACCGATATATGTTTTTGTGTTTCACGGACGAGACTAGCACGTCTACCTTAACGGAAAATGGAACATGCCATATATCGGCGGAAACAATTGGATTGCTCACTATTGCAATATTGTAAGTTTCAAAATTAGTAAAAAGAACGTCCAGAGCGTTTCCACATACGTTTGAAGGAACTTCGCCGCGGTAAAGATCGTTGTAGTGAACAAAATTTAAGAGCTGATTTCCTTTACGACAGCTTGACTCTGAAGCTTCGCTCGACCACCACGTACCAGGTACATTAAAATCGCCGACAATGATCACGTTAAAGTTGGCGGGGTCGAGTTTTTCTGATAAACTGGTCAGAACCTGCTCAAATTCCTTGGAATCGAGAGACGGGGGTATATAATAATTTCCTATTAAAAGATTTTTGGGTCCGCCAGTTTTCACTTCTAGCCAAACACATTCTTCATAGCTTTCGAGATCCAAGCGACGAACTGCCGTGATGTTGTTGCGTATGGCTGTGAGTACACCACCACCGTATTTCTGTCCGGTAACTCCGTAATTGCGGTCGCGGCGAAATATGGAGTAGCTGTCACAAAAATATTCATAAGATGAGATGTCACTTCGTAGCCAAGTTTCTGTAATACAATACACGTCGTAGTCTGAAAGCGCTACCCCCTCAGAGAACGTATCGGCCTTAGTGCGAAGGCCCCTTACGTTTTGGTAGTAGATTGATAAAGTTTTAAGCTTCTCCCGTGTCTGCATTAGCAAGTTCGTCGGTTCTTAGTACACCACGAAACTGACGAAAAAGACACCCCTCAGGCCACACTAGTGGGTCGTTAATAATATCAAACGTGTCAGCACTTACTGCGACGTGAAAAGACGAGTATGTAGAAAACTTGCTATTAAGCCTTGTACATACGAGCGTGTCGTCCTTCACCACATCAGCCACAAACTGTTCGATGTCTTCTGTGGTTGTATCCGGGTTCATCCTTGTTACGAACAATGCTTTCCGGGCAGGACCCCGGGGAACGGTCCTCAGAGTCGTCGACTTGCTGGCACCCCTCGTATTTCTGCCTTCCGCCGGCGTCGAACCTCATTCCAGCCGTCTTCGGGCTGGTTGCGTTTGCCTGAGCTCGGACTGACGTTATCCGAGTTCGTTGAAGGTGCGGTGGAAGCAGAGGTGGACTGTCTGGAAGGTCGTTGGGTCTCGTTGTTCGCCGGTGCCTTGTTTGCAGCGTTGGGACGAACAGGCGGCGTTTCATCACTTGTTTGCTTCGTTGTATTCTTCGCCACACTGGCATAGCCCGGCCCTGTTGGTTGAATGGTCAACAAAGCGTCGAGGGCTTTCGCAAGGTTTGTATTCACGAAGTCCAGGCGCTTCATGACCAATGAGTTATTGTTTTTCAGTTCCAGCCTCATAGCAGCGTTTTCGAGCTTGAGTGACGTCACTGTAGCTTCCAGCCGGTCGACTTTCAAAAGCAGCTCTGTCAGAGTAGCAGCCGAATTTGCAGGATGTTCATCACTGCCCATGACAGTGGGCGTAGTCGAGCCGGGCGACAGCACGTCAGCATTGACGAGGCTTTCCTCACCGCGCGGACGCCGAGTGCAGTCAGTGCATTTGTAGATGCTGACACCGTCGCGAAAAAGGACGTCGTAATCTTCTTGGCGAATGTTCAGGCATTTTGTGTGGAAGACGAAATCACACTCACCGCTGCACGCGATGGAAGTTTGCCGGGACGAGATAGGCAGGGTGCACTCAGCGCACACACCCATCTGCTGCTGGCGAGGGAGCACAAGAGCATGCGACTGCCCTCATTCAGTGCGCAGCGCTCGTGTTGCGCGACGCTGAACCCCTTCCAGACGCTGAGAGAGATGGGCTTGGTGGGGGCTCCAGATGGAAGCGCAGTATTCTAAGCGCGGGAGCACCAGAGCGAGTGTAGAGGACGCGAAAGGCCTCCGGACCGCAGGAACGTGACACCTTGTAACAAACCCGAGGGTTCGACGTGCCTTTGCCACGATGCTGGAAATATGTAGGGCAAAATCCAAAGTAGGTGCAAGGGTCACTCCCAGAATCTGAAGCTGTGTGGCGACCGACACAGGAGTGCCAGAAAAAGAATAGCAAGGGGGTCCACACTCTTCTGTTTACTGAAGCGCATAGCAGCACTTTTGGTGAGGCTTATTCGTAGATGGTTGGCAGCAGACCAGTCTGCAATCAGGGAAGGTGGTCTTGAAGGCGGGAGCCAGAAGAATGGTGGTTCAAACGGGTCAAAACGGTTGTGTCGTCAGCGTACTGGATAAGCAGGGTGTTCTCTGTCTTCGGCATGTCATTAATATACACTGAAAAGAGAGTGGGTCCCAGCACGGAGCCTTGTGCGCTTTACCAGGAAATGAAAGTCCTCCAGACGAAGTCCCGTGGAACACCACCTTATGAGAGCGACCAATAAGGAAGCGAGCTATCAACGTAACGGGGAGCCGTTGTACTGGCACCTGCGACTTCCGGAGAAGAGTTGATGGTCCAGCGTATCAAACGCATTGCCGCCCAATCTGAGTTGGAGTGAGGGTCCGTGGAAGTATGCACTCCTAAGAAAAATGGAGGAAAAAGTAGCAACGGCGCGTCTTCCTCCCTTCTACTGACGCGCCCCCAAGCGGACACGAGAAAGAGGGAGGAACGGGACCTTCTCCTCCTTCTCCAGACAGACAGGAGAAAGCTTTCGCCCTCCCGACGCATCTTCTTTCGGTTTCGTTTTTCCGAGCAGGTCACGCACGTTGTTTAATAAATGCTGTTGAGTTGATTGAGCTTCAGCGGCAGCGAAGGCCGCCTGCAATTCCGTCTTCTAGTCCAAACGTGCGGAACATTTCGGTTGCATTGACGTTTTTATCACTAATATTTTATCAAACGAACAAACGAAGCCGCTAGAAACAACGAATTTCAGGAGCGATGATGCCAGCAGCGCCACGTACACTGGGTAAGATGACCGTAAACCACGCGGAACTGTTTCGACGTTTTCCGACGTTATGGATATCGCAGGAACTGCGTCCAAGACAGGCAGGTTTTGCTGCCGGCTGCCTGGGTGCCTTCCGTGCAGAGTTCGGTTCTGTTTTCCGATGCCGAGTGCAACCGGCGTTCAACGATGCTTCTGTATTTGTGCGTGTCAGCAACATAGCAACAACATCGTGATGGCAGTGTTGTGGGTTGTGAACAGAAGACTGGAATTATCGCCGATATGACCGTGTGTTCGCGTATCAGCGAGTGTAACGGCAAGATGAGATGACGTAAACTGTCGGGCATTGATGCTGCTGGTCGGGCCGTGATCGGAGGGGGCGGGGTGCCACAGGTTGACATTCCGTTCTACATTAAAAAGTTTAATACCACTTGAGGGATTAGGTGCTTTTTGTTTGTTTGGGGTTTTATGGCGCAAGAGCGACTTTGGCTATATTGCGCCAGACAAAATTACTTAAGACGGCTATTCAAGGAAAGAGATATTAAAGTTTTTATGATAAAAGTTACAGCTGATGTATATATCCGGTCTTTTTAAGAAAGTCAAAAACACGTTTAAGTGGCACTAAAGGATGATCACCCAGCAAAAACATAGGATGAAATGGAAGGTGATTTCTAAAAAGTTCAGGAAAACTTTGTCGACGATGTTGGTGATGAAATCTACAAAGCCATAAAATGTGCAAAACTGTCAGTACTTCCCCACAATGGGCACAGAGCTTTTCGTCTTCGCCACAAAGAAGATGTAGATGAGTCAGACGTGAATGACCAATCCTCAGGCGACATAATAGAACCTCCAGTCGACGTTCCTTGTGGAACGAGCTCTCCCACAGAGCTAAGATGGGTTTAATGACATGAAGTTTATTGTTACACTCCACATCCCACTCCGACTGCCATGTCTTCAAAAGTGCTTTCTTCCAAATTGGCCTAAGGTCCTGATAGGGTAACCCAAGAGATGCTGCCAAGTCCTTTGCACTTGAAGCCAGTTTGTCTGCTTGCTCATTCCCAGGAATTCCTACATGACTGGGCACCCAGCAGAATCTTATGGTGTGTCCGAGTTGGAGAGCCCGATTTATTTTAGACCGTACATGCAGTACAAGAAGGTTCTTTGTGGGCAGTCTAGAAGAAAGAGCCTGTATCACGCTTTGCGAATCAACAAAGAGGATAGCCTTTACTATGTTGTTACTCATGATATGTTCAATGGCTAGAGAGACACCGTAAATCTCTGCAGAGAAAATGCTTGCCATACTATCCATTCGCAAAGCTTTCGCGAAGGCACCAGAATATACGGCACACCCAACAAAAGATGAAGATTTCGACCCATCAGTATAGAACTCTGTATAATCTCTATATGTCTCCTGCAACGACTGAAACTCCTGCTGCAGAACTTGAGCAGAAATAGCCCGTTTATTATACTTTGTGAGCGACCAGTCGCAGAAGATCGGAACTTCGTCCCACGGAGCAACTTTTTCTTTGTGCTTTAGTATGACAGCCTCATTGAGTGGAAACTGGAGGGAGGCACAAAGGCTTTGAATGCGGAAGTTAATAGGACGTACAATACATGGTTTGTTTTCAAAAAGTTGGGAGAATCGACAGGTACGGATGGTACTGTAGGATGGATGTTGTGGGTTAGAATAGACCCTGCAAGCGTAAGAAAGGCTAAGGTGCTGTCTACGTTTCTCAAGTGACATCTGAAAGGTGTCTGCGTACAAACTCAACACAGGTGATGTGCGAAAAGCACCCGTAGCCAGTCGGAGCCCCAGGTGGTGAACCGGATCCAGCATCTTTAGTGCAGATGGACGTGCAGATCCATACACAATTGCACCATAGTCGAGGCGAGACCGAACTAAGGAATTGTAGAGTCGCAGGAGGCAGCGCCTGTCAGACCCCCACGAGTTGTGGGACAACACCTTGAGAATGTTCGATGACTTTAAGCATTTGCGCTTCAGTTCTTTCAAATGAGGTACAAAAGTGAGTTTCTTGTCGAGAATTATGCCCAGAAATTTGTGTTCCTGGTGAACAGGTATGTTAATGTGGTTTAAATGCAAAGAGGGATCGAGGGACAATCCCCGGCGAAGCGAAAAGGGAACGCAGACAGTTTTTTCGGGAGAAAAAGTGAAACCGTTTTCATCTGCCCATTTGCTCATCCTATTGACTGTAAGTTGTAGCTGTCGTTCACAGCTGGAGATATTGCAAGAAGAAAAGGAGATCTGCACATCATCCACATACAATGAGTAAAACACAGACGGTGGTATTACACTCGCAAGACTGTTAATTTTTACAGCAAACAGAGTAACACTTAAAACTCCTCCCTGAGGGACTCCATTTTCCTGAAGGAAAACATTGGACAATGTAGAACCCAAGCGGACTTGAAAAGTCCGGTCGCTTAAGAAATTCTGTATACACTGGAGCATGCGGCCTCTTACTCCATAGTTGTACAGATCCCGAAGAATTCCATACCTCCATGTGGTATCATAGGCCTTTTGCAGGTCGAAGAATACCGAGACACAATGCTGCCGATGTACGAATGCCTCACGGATAAAAGTCTCCAAACGAACCAAATGGTCTGTGGCTGATCGTCCCTCCCGAAATCCACACTGATTCATGTCCAAAATATTTTCTTCCTCCAGAAAATACACCAGACGCCGGTTTATGAGCCTTTCATAAGTCTTCCCAAGACAACTAGTGAGTGCAATGGGACGGTAGCTCGCCGGAAGAGAGGGGTCTTTGCTAGGCTTCAGAAGAGGAATAATGTGGGCACTTTTCCAGCATCGAGGGAAAGCAGCTACTTTCCATAGATGATTAAAAAACATCAGCAAATGACTTAATGATGCCGGGGACAAGTGCCTCAGCATTTCGTAATGAATCCTGTCTGGACCTGGTGCAGACTGCTTTTTTACACTAAGCGCCACTTCCAGCTCACACATACTGAACGGTCTGTTGTAAGCTGCCCGACCATTTCCTGACATTGAGATTGATTGCTTTTCAGCAGTAGACTGAAACTTATTAAACTTTGCACTAAAATTAGAAGAACTAGATACCTGTTGGAAGTGCGTACCAAGAACATTTGCCTGATCTTTGAGAGATACGGCAGGCAAAGGAAAAAGAGGGATTCGGAAGGGTTGGTAGTCTCCTCGGACTTTTCGCAGGCGGTCCCACACTTCCTTCGCTGGAACAAGGCTATTTATAGAAGAGGCATATTTGGTCCATGAAACCCTTTTAGCCTGTTTTCGTGTCCAATTTGCCTTGGCCCTACTTTTCTTGAATGCAATTAGGTTTCGATTGGTAGGGTACCGACGAAAAACTCCCCAGGCTTTATTCTGGTCCTTGCGAGTGGTTGTGCACTCCTTAGTCCACCACGGTTTGCACCTTTTAGGAAAATGTCCAGATGTTTGAGGAATAGAATTCGAAGCAGCACTAATTATACATTCAGTGACATAAACTGTCGCATTGTCGGGGCTCATAGTACGAAGCAAGGATGGATCAATCACAGCCTCTAGTTCAAAGATAGACCAGTCGGCATTCTCCAACTTCCACCTAGGAAGGCGAGTCGGAATCGATGGAATCGGGTTAACGCTTTCTAAAATAATGGGAAAATGATCGCTGCCAAAAGGGTTGTTTAAAACTTTCCATGAAAAACATGGGAGTAACGATGGTGATGATAGGGATAAATCAATGGCTGTAAAAGTGTTATGGGCAGCACTAAAAAATGTTGCTTCTTTTTTGTTCAGAAGACAAAGCCCGGATGATAATAAAAGTCGTTCAATGACTCCACCACGAGAGTCTTGTCGAGGACTACCCCACAAAGGGTGGTGGGAATTAAAATCGCCAAGAATTAAAAAGGGCTCGGGCAGCTGGCCAACGAGTCCCTGAAGTTCTTGCAAATGCAGTGGAGTGTTGGGTGGCAAGTAGAGCGATACAACAGTAATGAGGCGGTCAAGAAGAATTCGAACTGCAACTGCCTCAAGTGGAGTCTGCAGAGGGACTGGGGCACAGGCGACTCCACTCTGCACTATCACTGCTACACCACCTGAAGGGTTTGAGGAAATGCGGTCCTTTCGGAAAACCTGATGACGATGTAGCACTTTTGAGTGGGTGTCACTAAGATAGGTCTCCTGTAGGCACAAGGCCACAGGACGGAGCTCATCAAGAAAAAAATGTATGTCATCAATGTTACGAAAAAGGCCGCGACAATTCCACTGCATGATGCTAAAATTGTGCACCATTGTAAAGTTCAAAGATAAAAATAAAATAACTGTCAAGAGTAAGCAAACTTTCTACTACTTAAAGTCTATCTTTACGCGCGGAGCATTTTTCTTTTTGGAGGTGTCATTCGGCTTGCCCGTGGTGCCACTGGGTGCCGGAAGTAGAGATTCGGAACTCGAGTGGGATCTGTCCTCGTCGGACCTTGACCCACTCTCGTCCATTGGCTCAGCTGGAGCCAAATGGGGCTCCTCCTTGGAGGCCTGTGACCTCGACGGCTCCCCCGGTTTCCGAGATCCACCAGGGGCAGAGGGACCGAATCCCCGACCTCGTGATGGCTGGGACGGAGGAGCAGTGGGTGCAGAACCCTGTGCAGGGAACGCAGACCCCTGTGCTCGGGTGGATCCTGACGGACCAGCATCCACCCTGTCGTCTCGGGGTGGAGCAGTGTGCACTGCTCCAGAAGTACCTTTTTCTGTGACGGGGTGGCCCCCGTCTGCTCGGTTGATACATCCGAGCCTTTCGCACGGTTGGGGAGGGCACCTGCCTGGGCAGCTGAGATCGCACGCCCTGGAAGCTGCACCTTTAGTTTGGGACCAGAGGACTTTAGTGGTTGTGCAAGGTCCCCATAGGACACTTGCGTTCCCACAGACGCCATAGGCGGTGCAGGTCCCCGGCGCACCACCTCGGCAAAAGAGCCTCTCTGAAAACTCAAGAGGCGACGTTTTGCTTCAGGATAGGAGATGTTTTCCTTCACCTTCAGGGTCAGGATTTCCTTTTCTCTTTTAAAGTGTTCACATGACCTAGAATATGCAGGGTGCTTGCCTTTGCAATTGACACATTTCATGTCTTCATGACAGTCGTCGGCGTTGTGCTCACAGCTACCGCACCTGGCACATGTCTCACGGCCACGGCAGGACCGCGAACCGTGCCCAAAGCGCTGACAGCGGAAACAACGAACCGGGTTAGGTATGTAAGGCCGGACCCTACAATTCAAGTACCCCGCTTTCACGGAAGAAGGCAGGTTGTTGAGCTCAAAGGTAAGGACCAGGTGTCGCGTAGGAAGTTCTTTGTCGTCTCTACGGATAGTGATACGCTTTACAGCAACAACACCCTGGCTGCGCATGCCTTCAAGAATCTCTTCCTCCTGACTCTCCATCAGGTCGTCCTCCGATATAACACCGCGAATGGTGTTAAGTGTACGGTGTGGAGAGACGCTCACTTTCGTGTCAAGGATATGGTTGAGGCATAGCAATGCTGCTGCCTGATTTTTCTCAAATACTTCTACCAAAAGGTCTCCAGAAAATGTCTTTTTTGCATTAAATTTTTCCCCTACCAAGTCTTTTAAGACCTTAGCCACAAGGAAAGGGGAGAGTTTCGACATCGGTTTCGTCTCAACTTCAGAATGTACAATGAAAAACTTAGTAACATAGTCAGTGTTGCTTTTGTCCAAAGATGGTAGGTATGCATCGGTGCGGACCCTTTTGGGGGCCCGATCGGAAGGTTTAAGCTTGGAACCCATAAGAGGGGAATGGTGTTCGGAGACTGTGGTGCACCGCCCACCACCGAGCCCAACAAGGGAATAGGTAGCGCTTCATAACAAGTATGGCTTGGCTGAAGACGTTACACTATTAGTGCTGCCCAGTCTCTATAACCGAGTGTGGTTCTGGACAAGGGGTCTGTCGCCACCCAAGGTTAGCCCTTGCCGCCAAAGAAGTTGGAAAAGGAAAGAAGAGAAGTGAGAAGAGTGAAAAGAAGGAGAAGACAAAGATGAAAGAAGGGAGGGGATAGTAGAAGGAGTGGCGACTGACTGAATCATCCTGGTCGGGCCAAGCCAGGACACCCGTCTACGGGAAGCGGGGGCCGAAGTGGTGTATTGCCTCACCCGGGGGGCCCCGAAGGGTCCAAACCTACCCCGGGCTCGGCTCAACCACCAGGATGCCCTTTTCCCCGGACACGGGAAAGCCACGCACAGCCATACGTGGGTGGGTCTTACCCACTTTTTACTCAGGGTCCGTAATGTAGCCAGTGTGGCTGGGGTCCGTGGTGACGCTACTCACCAAGCGCCTAACACCTAAGGTGCAGGCGCCCCCTGCGGAGCTCGGGGTCCGTGGAGACGCCACTCTCCAAACACCTGCTTTCACAGGTGCCCCCTGCCGGGGGATTAGGTGCAATCGATCAACGTGCGGATAGTCATGTTGGAACGCTGGTCTGAACAGTAAGCTCCTAACATACAGTGGCCAATGTGACTGTCGGTTGTCTTGTCCCCGAGAGCGATTGCTCTCCGAGGAAAGGACTGAACAGTACGAAATCATGACGGAAAGAACGTATTTTTACATGTTGGAATTTTAGCATTGAAAAAGAATAGTAGGTAAAATCGAAAAAAAAGCTACCCATTATTTTACTGATTAAATATACTACGGTTCCTGGAGAAACTGCCCTCCAAGTGGCGCGCTGGGATGGGCGCTAGAACTTTCGTGCTCGCCACGGAGTAGCTCCGTACACTTAACACCTGCCGCAAGTCGCGGCTTTGAATGCATTCAAGTTGATCGAAAAGCGATTTCTCAGCCTGTGAAGCATCACTTCCAGCTGAGTGAATATCCGCTCTACAGAGATTAATTCAAGACAGCAATTGCAACCGTGCGCGAACAGCACAAATAGAAAAACAAACACTACAATAGAAATACAGGCTACGACTTGCCGTGCTGCGAAACAAACTCATGGCTTCAGAACCGCATTGGAGCGGCTTGATTTATTGGCTTTCAAATAATTACGGCATGATCGAGCGTTTGCTTTTCAATAAGAGATTCATCCCCTGAGCCATAAAAAATACTCTCAGATGTATGACATTGCTGGAAAAAAATCAACGTGCTGGGTATATTTTTCATTGCTTATTCTGTCACCGAGAAAGTCTGTACGTTCAAAACGACCAGTATAAAAGACGGAAACGCGGAGGTCGGGTGTAGTGTGCGGGTCAGTGTGCCGTTGTATTGATGCTTGTATGTGTATACGCTCAATGTATGTTCACCTGATGCTTGTAGTATGCGTGATGTGTGTATAATGGAGGTTCCCGAAGGTCCCGCAGCGGAATGGTGGCCTGAGGAAATAAACATTTTTTTTGTAGAACATGAATTGGCTAGTACCTAGCGCCACCTAGCCTAGCTACTTGCAATTACTCTGCTTGACCCTGCCATCTGGTGGCAAGCGATTTAACCTTCTTTCACGCTACGCGATAAACAGCGGCTTCGAGTTTGTTCTTTTGAGAGCGGCTTTTGGTTTCGCGGATTGGTTTGCCATTCCTCCGTGATATGCGGTTGACGAGGAATTGTGACTCGAGAAACAGCAAAGGTAAGACGTGAAGTGCACGAAGTAACTGGGTATCGGTTGTCTCCGATTAACATCGCAGTGCTGTCGACGAGAAGACTGAGTAACTGCTTTCGAAACGCAAGTTTCTGTACCTGTGGGGGAATCTGGCTTCGGAAATAAACACAGTTCGCGGAAAGCTCGTGTTACGCTTTTATTTGCTGCTCCTCTCGTCCCGTACAAGAGACTTAGCGTCCACGGTAAGCGCCTTATTGAGCCCGATTTGCTCGATTCAGGGCCGCCATAATGAGATGCAGGTGACGGAGGAACTAGTTGCTCCCCTTGCTTCAGGGACGAAAGTTTCTCCCTTTCTGAAGGAACATAGGTTACAAGACCGTTCCTCCCCTAAGGGAGGACAATCGATACCCTTTTTTCTAAAAGTGTGGTCGTCCAGCGCATCGCTTATGTAGTGCGTGATGGTGGCCAGGGCAGTTTCACAACTTCTTCCTGGCCTAAATCCGTGCTGCGACGGGGAGAGTATGTTGTTGACAGACAGGTAATCAAGAAGGGTCCGATTCAGCATCCGCTCGAAAGTTCTGCACAGGATCGACGTGACTGAGACTGGCCGATACGATGAGACGTCGTTCACAGGCTTGCCTTTTCCTTTGTGGATGGGCGTCACCAGGGCCCGCTTCCAGAGGTCTGGAACAGCAGCAGTGTCCAGGAAAGACTGGAATATTGATAATAAAGATGGGGATACCTGCGGACAGAGCAGCCTGAGGAATGCTGGTGGGAGGTTGTCAGGGCCTGGTGAGAGCGAGGGCTTAATTTGTCGCAAAGCTTCGTGGAGGTGCTCGAGTGACAGAGTTATGTCAGGCATCAGGAGACTAGGGCAGGGCGTGTTCTCCTCAATGTTTTGCACGAGGCGATCAATGTCTGGTGTGGGCGTACTAACGTTGAAAACACTGGCGAAGTGCTGGGCAAACGATTGTGCAATATCGCGTGGGGATGTGAGAGGGACGTTGTTGTTCACGAAGGTTGGCTTGTTGCTACTGGTCTGTAACCTGCTCATGTATGACCAGAACAGCTTCGGGTCCTCCCTGGCCTTGAGTGCAACGTTACGGGCATAGCTGATGTGAGAAGTGTGGATGGCAGCTTTCAGCGTTCTCTGAAGGTCCTTTGCTGCCCGGAGAGTCTCCGCGCACTGCAGCCGCGCTGCCTTCTTGAAAAGCGCTCTTTTCTGACTGGCCGCTTTTATAATCTCGCGCGTAATCCAGGGGGCCCTCTTCCGCCGGGTAGAACGAAGTGAATGAGGAATGGACTCGCGCTGGATGGCACTCGCAAAATCACACCATAAGTCAAAGTTTGAGAGACAGTCACTTCCTGCGGTAGTCATGCACCAAGGCGCAAGATGAGCTAGATTAGCGAGGTGAGAGTGGTCGGTTTCATGAAATCTCCAAGTAGTACGAGCAAAGTGGCCCTTTCTGGGCAAGGAGGTTGCAAACGACACCTCCACAGCCATATGGTCGCTACCACTAAGGCCGGGATAAACATCGCAGGAGAGGACCTTTGTGATGTCCGTAGTGAAGACCAAGTCGAGGAAACTGCTCCGAGGCACGTAAGTGGGGCTGTGGCAGACTTGCAGAAGCCCAGCTGAAGAAGTTGAGTCCAGGAGAAAATCGTCAAGAGCATCACCAGGAAACGGTTCGTCGTGATTCCACCAGTCGATATGCGAGTTAAAGTCACCAATGATCAGGACGTCACGGTACGGTTTCAGCAATGCACAGGTGAGGGAGGCGTCGAGTAGCTTATAGGCGGCGTCCCGCGTGGAGGGGGGCAGTACACGCACCCGAGCAGGATAATACCTTGTGGCGTGTAAAGATCGAGGAAGATCGCCTCCAGGTCGGGGTGCTCAAGGTCGTGCCTCCGGTCGGCTGTGATGCCGTTGGGGGCGGCGACGAGCACTCCTCCACCTCTGCCACCTCTGTCTCGGCGGTATATGGCGTGTGCAGTGCCCAAAAGCTCGCCGTCGTGCACACTGGCGTCGAGCCAGGTCTCCGTGAGCAGGAAGATCGTGTTGTCTGGTAGTGAGCTTACAATAGTCTGAAAATCCTGGACCTTATTCTTCAGGCTACGACAGTTCGTGTACCACAGGTTGAGAGACTTACGCAGCGTGCCACCGGCGCTAGGCCGGCTGCCGACACGTCCAACACTGCGCCCGCAAAGAGGCGCGCGCGCGCCGCTGACGCCGCCGCCCGCCAGAGAATCGGGGAGGAGGACAGCGCTGGATGAGGCATTTGTGGATGAAACAACAGATGCGGGAACGGCAGGGACATCGAAGTAGTCGTCCGAGAAGCGCGGCAGCGAACACACCATGCACACCCACGGATCGCTGCAGGAGCCCAGTCGGCGGTATTGCCCCAGCGACATATGGACGCAGCCGCGGTGGAACCATCCTTCACAAGTGTCACAACAGAGAGCGGCCTGATTGTCCCGTACTCGCTTCGTGCAACAGGCGCAGGTAGTTTGCTGCGGACCCGGGTTGGGAGCGATATCGCCTGCGAGAAGCAGGCACCAGACGATGTGGTGACGATGAGCGTGCATCGTGAAGCCAGCGGCGGAGGACCGACGGCGATCCGGCGAGTAGCCCGGGCGGTTAGGCCTAAGCGACGTCGTAGCCCCAACGGCAACCCAGCTGGAGAGGGGAGGAAGGTCTGCGGACGGGTCAGGGGATGCCTGGAACGCTCTTGAGCCTCGAGGCCCGTGAAGTCGTCTAAGCGTAGCTTTAGTAGCATAACAAAAATAAAGCAGAAGCGGAGCCGCAAAAACGTGCGTGCGGACGCCATTTTTTTTGTATGCGTAAATGTATCCGTCTGTAGCCGTCGAAGGATCTGTTCACCTTCCTAGCTCAGGGACTTATACGGTGCCGGAAATCTCTTTCGTGCAAGTCGGATGTCCAGTAGACATTTGGAGAACGACCACCGGTCCTCCACACCTGAGGCAGGAATAGAGTCCCGGCTCGGAAGAGAATCTCGGGCTGTGGCGTGAGCCACCTCATTTCCTGGATGCCCCATATGGCCTGGAGACCAGACGATCTGAGCCGCCTGCGGGGGTGCCTTCTCAGTTGCCCGGCCGCCACCTCCACCACGGAACCCGCGGCCAAGTTGCGAACGGCGCTTTGAGAGTCCGATATTATAGTTGCTTTTGGATTGCAAGTGATAGCCAGTGCGATGGCCACCTCTTCGGCTTCCGTAGCACAAGGCACTCTGAAAAAGCTTTCGTGACGATCTTGCTCCCGTCCGAGGTAGCCACGGCTGCCGTGGCCACCCAATACCACCTAGAACACAAGGCCTGCGCATGACGTTTCGTTAGTATCCCCGACCCGCCCCAAGCGGCAAACACCCCGAAGCTTGACGAGTAGGACACTGTAGGGGCCCCGCGGAGCGCGGACGAAAAGTGATCCCAGTGCCCCTGGCGAGCTCGGCGCCTCCGCTAGCAGACGAATTCTCCGCAACGCATTGGTTTTGCCTATTTCCGTGCGAGGTGACCAATGAAAAAAATTGTCACGTGTATTCGCTACTTTGAATGTTAAAAAGAAGGTGCCACCTCATAAGTGAAGGACATTTTCTTCGCGTGGGAAAGATTTTAGAGCTTTCAGGTGGCAATTTCGGGGCTCTCATGAATTAAACACTCTGTCACAACCAGGCACGTAGCTAGGATTTTGTTTCGGGGGGGGGGGGGGGGGCCCCCATGACAAAATGCTGTATGAGGGGAGGGGGAGAGGAGGTCCCAGCAAAATGGAAGATTTCGGGGGGGGGGGCGGGCCCCATGGGCCTCCCCCTGGATACGTGCCTGGTCACAACTTATGTAAGCGAGACAAAACACGAATGTACCTTCGCATTGTCTTTTGAAAAAAGGGCAATGTACAAAAATTTCAGAATGGAGCTACGTTTCAACTTTACTGTTCTTATCAATCAATTTGTTTCGGTGTTGCAGTTCCCATTTCTAAAGAATGTCTTGCTTATAACCGTTTTGTCGAATAGGCGAATAGGATGAAGAAGCAAAGGCAATTTCAAACCACGTACGTCAATGCAATGTCAGTATGCCCCGGAAGAAGTGGATTGTGCACATGCAAATCTGACGCTATTACTGATTTCATAGAAGCGGAGTTACAAGAAAAGCAGACTTCTTGCGCGTCCAAAATAAAAAAAAAATAAAAAAAGCGTCGTAGTGCGAAAAAAAAAAAAGTGATTTCGGTCACGCTATAGGCAGCCGGCAATGGCCAGGCGGCGCCACGAGAGTACTGCATTCAGCGCCACAAGCGGTGGCGTCTCTGTTAATGGGGCGGCCAATCTGTCCGTCGGGCCGTTTCGAGCGGCGGCGACCCCGATTTCAGCAGTCCCCGTGGCGTGTACCTGCGTGCCATGTCCCTGGTTCTTTTATGCGGTTTTTTAAGGCCATCGGGAGCCTTGATAGGTCCAAGTGTTTAGAGAATATTCTAGAGTCGTCATTTGGACACCAGTTTGAGTTGTCTTCACTACTTGTGGCCGCCCGATCGGTCTGTGCTTCGCCCGTTTCCCGGGAAGTGAAACGACACAACGAGAAGGCCGCGAATGGGTTTATTGTAGATCCCGGTTGCCCGTCTTCGAGAGCCGGCAGTCCGGACACGCCGACCCTAGTTGTCACCCGTCGTTCAGAGCTCACAGTCGGAGCCCGTGTCCAGGCCTGCGGATCGTCCTCCCCACGCCAGTGCTGCGTAGGCCGATATGGTCAGAGTTCGTCGCCCCTTCCGCCGGTCCTGATCCGAACCTCGCTGGTGGAATTCTCCGGGGTTCGCCATGGGCCAGATCCAGCCAGAACAGATCTATCGTTCCTGCCCGGCCCCAGCCTCGTGCAGCACGCTCTTCCTCTTTCTTCGCCGGCTGGCCCCCGCTCGCGCCTCGCTCGGCCGCCCTCTTCTTCTCCCGACGCCCCACACACTAGAATAAAATGTGGGAAATTAGAACCAAACTCTGCATGCTACAGAACCGTGCGCACATTGCAAAGCCTGGTGTAAAAAGGCGACAGGCAACAAAGTGTACGTGTAAGAAGGATATTTACGCTTCGCATGAGCTTTTTCTAAAGAACTACATTAGCATCCTGCTCTTTGCACGCCGTCACATTTGTTACCAGACTCAGCATTAAATTTGGTTGCTGAAACAAACAAAACTTTGTGCTACGAAAATCCACTATTTGAAAACTCGCAGGTTTGGACGGTTTTGGTTGCGACCACGCGTGCCGAACGGCGTTAGGAGTGCCGGAACGGGCCGCCGGGCCTTTCACTTGAACACCTGATCGTCCGATTCTCGACGTCACAGCGAAGCAACAATCGGCCCGATCGTTCCTATCGTATTTCCCTATGTGGCTGTCAAAGCGACTCGTAATAGAACTTGTATAAATATGTTACTTCGCCGAGGAGTCTGCAAAACGAGTTCGTCCGACCACTTTCCAAGCCTGCACATATATTTTCGTTCACTTTTCAGTTTCTGTAAAATCCACTTACTTGATGCGTCGCACTGCAGTAATCCACTTCTGTCGCCGTGTCGCTTCCCAAGATCTCGAAGGGAAGCCAGGGAAAGCGGTGAAGTTTGACGCTTGAGTCACCTTCGCGACTGTGGCCGTCTTTCACGCAGCAGTAGCAACGTTTATTTTTTGGGGGAACTCTAGGAGTAGGCGAGATGTTACAGGAACCCGGTGAGGTCATAGAGACGTGAAGTTGGGACTTACTTTTACGAAAAACGGTTCCAAAAAGCTCACGCCGATCCGAAACGCAACGTTCACACGTGGTTTCTGGATGCGCCCGCCCGCAGCCCCCGCAGGCCTGGCCTACCCAGTTTCTTTATTTTGCGGCCGTCTAGATGGCGCAACATGTGTCGCGTGTCACAAATTCCGATTGTTAGCGCCCGGGCGACTAACGAACGTCTTCGTCGCCGTCTACGATAAAAGTCGGCACCCTTTGGACCCGCCGTCAGCAACTCTTCATTTTTCAAAGTCCACTTTCTTTTTATTTTTGAGGAGGAGCTACGACGTCGCGTTCTTTCTTCCTCCTGCTTTTGTGTTCTCTTTTTGTTTGTGTGTGTGTTTTTCTTTTGTTTACTT
The DNA here is from genome assembly GCA_037355805.1 of Ixodes ricinus. Lineage (NCBI taxonomy): Eukaryota > Metazoa > Arthropoda > Arachnida > Ixodida > Ixodidae > Ixodes > Ixodes ricinus. The sequence continues at coordinate 163,582 of JAZHYW010024744.1, read as the reverse complement.
GACGTTCGAACCATCGCGCATTTTGTTTTGCCTTGTTTGGATTAGTTTTTGCTCTCTTTTCTTCACTTCGGCGCTTACTGGCGCCAGTCCGTCTGCTACGCTGTGCCCGGACATTTTGAGGGCCGTCTGCAACTTTGTTGTTGTTTTCTTCTGCTGTCGTCTGCGATGACCTCCTATTTTCCCCTTCGATTGAGTTTTCTAATCCGAAATCTTCATTTGTGCTTTTTGGTATTTTATTGTGCAAGCTCGTTATACATTTATACTCGAATTTTATTTGTCTACGCCGGAACGTCTGCTATGGGTCATCGTTTGTTGATCAACCGGCCGCCTTCGGGATTACACCAGCACATACTTGGAGATGGCAGGCATGTCATGTGCTGCCTACCACTGCAAAAACAAGTTTTTGCGATGTGTTAGAAAATCCTTCTTCCGTTTCCCGAAGACCGAACAAACGTGAGTAATTAAGTTGCTGCAGCTATTCAAATTAAACTAAAACAAACAACTGCAGAAAAAAAAAAGTGAAGCTCTTTTTTTTATGCTGCTGCTTTCCATCTTTTTTTTTGTTTTCTTTTTCCATAAGCGTTGCAATGATCGTTTTCGTTGAAGGAGCTTTTTGCTGGGTGATTTGTATTTTTCTATCGTCTGCTAACTTTTTGTTTTAATCGCCGTTGTTCGCTGTTTGTTCCCCATTTCTCTTTATTTTCGTCTGAGGGGGGACTCCATCTTTCCTGCAAAGTTCGGAAAATGTTTGCACAGTCATTTTCTTGTTACTCTTTTGTTTTTGTTGTGCTGCAGCGGCTGGTTCGCTTGCTCTGGTAATCTTAAGATGTTGTTTGCGCACGTTTTAATGATCACCTAGTATTTAGGTAAGAAACTGGGACAACGCAGTCTGCAACGAATCAACAGTAACCTGTTACGACGTGGTGCGACTTCCCAGATGCGCTCCAAACTCGTGTGATCTCCTAAGTGGCGTTTGAGACCGCTAAATAGACTGCTCTATCTTTGTTTATGCGTGCGTTGTTATTTGATTGTCGTTGCAGTTGCGATCAGTGGATTCCGCTTCGCAAACGGACTGACCGTAATGAATTGTTTCAGCTGTTGCGGTGACGAAACGGGGCTCTCAAAGCGTCTGCTAACGTAGACTACGAGTCCTTTATCGGCGTTCGCCGCCGCTCCCGTGGTTTTTCGGTGGAATTGACCCCGTAAGTGATGACGTCACAACATGGCGTTTGGGTCCAAACAAACCGTTGCTAGGGCGTTGCTATGGGCTAATGCATGGAGACTCCACATGAGGCTAGATTTTTGCTTATAAGTAAGTAAATACGTTTTTGTAAGCAACGTAACTTCTTGATATCTAATTATGAAGATGTTCTTGTCGTCTCAGTGTCGTATTGCAACGATGAAAGCCATTTCTGAAGTATTGCAGTCCGCTTTGCTTTGGCAGCAGACGACACGATAGATTTGCTGGCCTCTGTTGCAGCGGGCGTCTTCATTGAAATGCGTCAATAAACAAGCGACAAAAACAAGTGGATTGCCGTGGCCGTAGAGGCCTCCGCAATGTGCGTTTTTTTTCTGTGAACAACCCAGCTTAGTTACGAGGGGTGAAAAATGCAGTAAAATCAAACCACGTCACGCAGATCAGTTACGACGACGACCTGAAGTTCATTACCGGCGTAGTGCAGGCCACCATGAGAAACAAATCGTACGCCGTCGAGGTAAGTCGTTTGTTATTATTATTTTATTCTTGTGGTTGTCAGGTTATTAAAGAATTGCATGTCTATCGCGATTTCGCAGTATTTTGCTTTTTTTCCCCCTTGGTATACATCAAATTCCGTGGATGTGCTCTTTTGGTGAAGATCTTCATCGAACCCGCGATGCGAGTACAGTCTGTAATAGACTCACCTTATGTTTTTTATCCAGTTCTTTCGCGCTTTGGGGTCTTGCGGAAATCTGAAGAAACTGCAAGAATCTCTCTCCACGCGATGGTTATAACCAGGTATACGAAGCACCCTCGCATAGCGCGAGTCCTTAAACAAAATTTGGGATCTCAACCGTTCGCCTGAACTGCTTTTCTCGCGGGTGCAATGCGATCTTTTAGCAGACTATCATCTCGATCGACGCCCGGACTTCCGATAAACCATATTTTGCATTGCACCCCACTATGAAATCTGAAGAGTGTATGAAACTCATTATATCTCAAACAAATGCGATGTCAGAATATCGTCATTTATTCACACGATGCAAACGACGGCCCCACTTGGCCGGCCGGCGTGTGGCAGACGGCATACTTCTTGCATTCGTCGTCTGCTGCAGGCATCTTGAGGACCGGAAGTTGCAGTCCTAAATATTTCAGAAACGAGCGATTACCGGCACACTTCTGTCGAAACATATATGACATTCAAGCTTTCTATATCTGTGATTTTTAGAAGTTTAAATCCTACTCCTGATTTTTGAATGGTCAGGTTTTCGTAGCGAAACCGAGCCACATGTATTCGTCCATAACAACGACCCTAGCAACGGTTTGTTTGGACCCATGACGTCACACTTACGGAGTCAATTACGCCGCATTTACTGGCGGCCACAGCTGCGTGCGAGACTGCTTAGCGCGAGCTAATAACGAGCTACCACAGTTTATTTGCAACATGCATGCGACACCATCAAGATTGCCGGACTTAGCAATGTGAGCTCGTTCTGAGCACGACCACTGAAACAGTTGATGGAGCAGACGATGTAGCAGACGACGGTGCTCATCCGGGCTACCTAGGGGGCGCTGAGGGGATCTACTAGTGATGACGTTTAGAGGAGGAAACGCGCAGGCCTTGTGTTCTAGGTGGTATTGGGCCACCCCACTAACAGGCCCCGCGGCGTCAACGTAGAGGGTGCCTGGTCGGCTATCCCAGGTCCGAGCGAGGGCCTCGGACCTTGCCACACGCCTTTCCGCGTCCCGTGACGGGTTCATGTTCCTCGGAATTCTGCTTGTTCGAACACCGGCTCGAATATGGTCATCTAGCTCGATCTGTTGTCGTAAGGAGGCGGCGTTCTGGGTTCGCCAACCCCAGCTTGTCGAGCAGCCAGCGACCGCTGTCCGTTTCTCCGAGTCTTCTGATTTGCGCTCCAATCTGGGCGTTGGCCAGCTCCTCAAAGGTGTTGTGCACTCCCAACTCAAGTAGCCTTTTAGTGGCGGCATATTCCGGCAGTCCCAGGGCATTCTTGTATGCCTTGCGAAGCAGTATGTCGAGCTTCTCTACCTCCTTCTTGGTGAGGTTTAAATGTGGGGGTCTATACATCACCCTCGACACTACAAACGCGTGCACGAGCTGCATGGCCTCCCTTTCTTTAAGTCCGTGTTGCTTGTTGCGAATTCTTCGCAACATGCCGTTGATCTGTACCGTCGCCTTTGTGAGCTTGTCAAGTGTGCTCTTGTTGTTCCTTCCCTGTGGGATAAGCTGTCCCAGGATTCGCACCTCCTGCGGCTTGGTCACCTCTTGTCCGTCCAGTTTGACATTGATGTGAGTTATGAGTCCTTCCCGTGGGTTCTTCATGACCAGCAACTCCGACTTCTCCGGCGAGCACTGAAGCCCTCGGCTCCGCGCGTACTCTGCCGTAATATCGGCCGCTGCCTGCAGCCTCTCCTCCACTTGACCGTCGCTCCCGGACTTGCACCAGATCGTAATATCATCGGCATATATCGCGTGCTCCACCTCTGGGATATTGTTCAGCTTCTCCGGGAGATTTATCATTGCCAAGTTGAAAAGTAGGGGTGAGAGCACCGCCCCTTGCGGCGTGCCTCGTGGCCCCAGTGTTAAAGGGTCCGATCTATAGTCCCCCAGTGAGAGAACCACTTGACGTTTCGAAAGAAAACTTCGTATGTAGTTATACGTTCTTTCCCCGCAGTTAATTTGACTAAGTCCTTCTAGTATACTTCCATGCGTAACATTATCGAATGCCCCTTTGAGATCAAGCGCTAAAATGCACCTTGTTTGCGCTCGCGCCGGGCTCTCGAGTAAGTCCTTATACAGCCACAACAACACATCTTGCGTCGACCTGTGCGGGCGGAATCCAAACTGTGTATGAGCCAGTAACGAATTGTCCTCAATATGCTTGGTTAGTCTAGCATTGATTATCCGTTCAAACGCCTTTCCCAGGGATGATGTTAAAGAAATTGGTCTGAGGTTCCCCAGACTTAAGTCTTTTCGGGGTTTTGGAATAAATCGTACCTCAGCTTTCTTCCAGCTCTCCGGGGTGGTACCCGTCCTCCAATATTCCTCATTGAAGTGGCGCACAAGCTCTCGCAACGATCCTTCGTCCAGATTGTATAACTGCCTCGCTGTGATCATGTCCGGCCCAGGTGCCGAATTCTTCTTCATCGCCGCCAGTGCAGCCTCTAGTTCCCCCAGCGTTATTGGCCTATCGAGCACCTTGTTCGGTTTTCCCTTATAGTCTGGTTGGTCAACCGGGGGTCCCGGCACAGGTATTTCCTAGCCAGGCGCTCCGTAATTTCGTCGCCTTCAACCCCCTCCTTATGCATGAGGGAAGTGATCTTGTTCTGTGCCACCGTTCTTGTCCCCTCCGGATCCACCAGGGCCCGAAGAAGTTTCCAGGTTTGTGCGAGACCTAAGCTGCCTTGCATCCCGTCACACAGAGAGTACCAGTTTTGCCTTGAAAGTCGCAATGCATAATCCTCCGCCTCCTCATTCAGTTCCGCAATCTTCTTTTGCAGCTTTCTGTTGCCTCTCTGTCTTTTCCACCTCTTCGTTAATGACCTTCGCGCCTCCCACAGGTGCAGCAGATGTGAGTCCACTTCCGGGTTTTTCTCAGTTGTGTCCACCACCATTGTATACCGCTCTAGGCTTTGGACTAATTCCCCTGTCCATTCCTCGATATTGTCAATGGTCGCAACGCTTCGCCCTCTTTGCTCGCGCCACTTGTCCCACTGTACAATCCTTGCTTTACCGATCTTCCTTCTGCCAAAGTCCCCGGTCTCCCAGCTTGTACACAGAATGTAATGGTCACTTCCGAGATTTTCCCCGGTGTTCACCCATCTTGGATTCCGGATGCCTCTCACCATCGTCAGGTCGGGGCACGTGTCCCGGCACCTGCTCGTCCCGATCCGTGTTGGCGTCTCCGGGTCCGTAAGCAGGGAAAGTCGCTGCTGGTCAAGCACCTCCGCAATTCTTCTGCCTTTGGCGGTAAGGTGGCGGTACCCCCACGCCGGATGCGCTGCGTTGAAATCCCCTGTTATGACGAGCGGCTCCCTTCCTGCTTTGCAAATGAAACTCGTGAGCAGTTGCTTGAGGTCCGATCGAGTGTCTCTAGGGTTACTATACACACACAGCACATGGAGTCTGTCGTTCGTTCTCCCCGAGGGGATTAGGGTCACATACACATGCGGAATGTCCGTCATCAACGGTTCTTGTACCTCCACCGGATATTTTTTATGCACTAACACTGCCACATACTGGTCCGCGTAGTGAGTATCGTAGCCCTTAATTCTGACATTCGTACACTTTCCAAGTTCTTGAAGAGTGATAACCGCAGGGGTTCAGCCGCTTGCGCCGCCAACAGGCTGAGACCAGCTCTTTTCCGGCCGATTCCCCTGCAGTTCCACTGCCACACGCTCAGTTTCGGTTGAATCCGCATGTTGAGTCCGTGTCCGAGAAGCCCGTTTCAGATGGGGTTGGTGTACTCCCTCTTGGCCGTCTTCGCTTAAGTTCCTGGCTGTTTCGCATCTCTAGTCTCTCAAGCCTCTTGTTAGACTTGCTCTCCAGAGTCTGCATTCCCGTCAGGAACATCTGCATCTGCTGTTGCATCTGCTGAATTTTCTCCTTCAGCTGCGCGACTTCCGTGCGCACCTCCCGGATTAGTTTGAAGTATACGTCTCCCAGTGTGGTTTGCGGCGATGGGATCGCCTGCTGTTTAGGAGTATCCGCCTTCCCCGCTTCCTTGCGAAGTCGAGTGTTCTCCTCCATCAGCGCTTGAACTTCTTTTTCTAGCTTCTGCTCCGCTTGCGACTTCGGTAGGGAAGGCCATTTGATTGTGTTGGCCAGATCCCTATCCCCTGTTGACGCTTGCGTCCTTCCATTCTTCAAATTTGCCGCGCCTCTTTCCTGGAGGTAGTTCCTCGATCTGCTTCTCCTTCTGTTTGGCGTCACTTGTTTACGCGTCTGACTCCGTGACTTTGATCTGCTCTCCATCGACACATCCGATAATGTAGAGCTCCACGCCACCTGTCGTTGTCGTCTTCTCCGGCTCCAGCTCCTGCTTTTCCTGCTTTTTGCCGCCATCTTGGGCAAATCGGGTCGGTAAAACTTCTGCTTGCATTCTTTGGCGTACGTACGATGGGGGCCCCCGCATAGTGCGCAGAATGGTACACATTCATGTCCTTCTTGTGCTCCTGCCTTCCCGCAAGTCTCGCATGCGTATCCCCGTGGCTTAGGACAGACATCCACCCGGTGCCCGGTTTCCCCGCAGTTAGTAACACGCTGCCCTCGTCTTCCTGTATATGTAACACCGTTTTTCTGCCCTATCGAACGTAATCGTGAATGGTACTCGGTTCCCCAGGAACGTGACTAGCGCCGATTGCGATTTCCCGAGTCTTCGGGCCTCCAAGACCTCTGTGTTGCCTGCACGTGTAAGGCGCTGTATCGTCGCGTTATCCAGCCCTTGTCGGATCCCATGGATTATTCCTCTACACGTTTCCGCCGGTCGGGTGAGATATGCCTCGACCTCCAGTTCCAAACCGGGTAGGTGTAGTGTCCTGATCTTCTCGAGTCGCGCCGCGTCCTCGTCGTCATTAGTACAGATAATAAGAATATTCTGTGCGGCAAGTAGTCGAATCTTGTAATCCTGTTGTAGCTCCGTCGCTACCGACCCTAACATCGCTTCGCCAATCTGGCTTTCGATGCTACGGAGTTCAAATGTCCGCCTGGGCTTGACTACCACTTTCGAACGATAATGGCGCAAGCTTGGAAGCTTAGGGAATTTCGCAATGTCGGCATTAGCCTCCCTTACTTGTATGGGTGCTGTTGGAGACGTCCGGTCCTGCTGCCGGGACTTCCGATCTCGGAGCCTTAATTTCGTTACCCAGCTTGGGTCATCCGGGTCAGCTCTGTCAGCTCGTAGCCCTGTTCCCTCCTCGGGGCGGCTCTGCAGCCGAGCAGGGTCTATGAAGCTATACTCCATCGCCGCCGGATCGTACCCTCTTATCGAATTTCTGCGGCTCTGGTCCTCCTGCCTCGCCGAAAGTTGGTCTTGTGAAGCCACCGGTGCGGCGGGTGGACTCATCATCGTTAGGCCGAGCAGGACGGCCGCCACCGGGATGGAACCGGCTCGCGGCGCGCCGGGCTTCTGCTAGGCTTAACGCGGCTGCCACGAAAAATATTCGTAAGTCCAGCGAACTTGCACTCACCAACACGAAACCGGTACCGATGAGCTCTAAATCACTTAAGTGGAGGCCATGTTGTCGGTGACCGCCGGCAGTGGAGACCTAGGGCCACCAGAGCCGGTGGAAAACACCGTACCCAACGGAGCCGATAGAAATTGCGTCCGCTCGGGCCGGCCTTCTTCTTCCTTCCGGCAACAGCGTGTTGCCGCTGCTGTTATACACGCGGTACTTTAAGGAGTGCTCTGAACCAGAACGAACAATAAAATAATGATTTGCAACTTTAAAGGGGCCATGCAAGGACTTTTTTACTGGTTTTTAATTTGCGCCGAACCTGAGCGCACTAAACGTAGTAACTTAAAGAAACTTTTCTTTTATCAAAATTCGCTTTACTTTTAAAGTTATAGGCAAATTAAAATTACAAAAACAGGCAAAAAAATAACCTCCTTCATGACGTCCTTGGTTGCTTGAGTGGCCGTGAACTAGAGGAGGGATAGTGAGCTCAGCGAGCGCTCACGGCTGCCGCACTCCGTGTCGACGGCTCGAGAGGGCGCCACTAAAGCATGTTCTGGATAGGCTGTATGAAGCGGGCAGCCAGGGCGGCTCGCACTGCATTTGCTGCGCGATTAAGCACTAATTCGGCATGGCACTTCATTGGCCACAAAGAACAGCAAACACGGGGTAAAGATCAGTTCAGAACGGGAGCCACTTCGCGCTGCCATACCGCCAAAGGGCCAAAGTTACTCGCCGAAGGCCACCGGAACTCTCGGAACCGGTCGATGGATGGATGGATGGATGAATACGGCTGAGCCCTTTGGATCGGGCGGTAGCTTACGCCACCTAGCCAATTTGTCTTACCATTTAAGCTTAGAATATTTAAATGTGAAAACTATATACACTCCACACTGAACAGAAAGTGAGGCTATAAAACTCCCTTGTCATCAGTTAATAAGAAAATATCTAGTTTTCTCGTGCTTTCTGCCACCATTCACTTAATCTTTGCTTGGTAATCTCTACTGTCTTGTAATCCACTTTTCCTTCGCTGTCTCTAAAACCCAATGACTTTATTAAATCTATGTTGTCTTCGGTAGGCATAGGGTGAAGCCCTTTACAGTAGAGTATCAAGTGCTCAGCCGTCTCGTCCACCTCTCCACAAGCAGCGCACACTGTATCCATTTCCTGGTACTTCGCTCTGTATGTTCTGGTTCGCAAAACACCTGTCCTTGCCTCAAACAACAATGAGCTTCCCCTAGAATTATCATAAATGCTTTCTTTGGCAATAACTGTTTTGTTTAATCTATAGCTTTCCAGAGCCCTCTTTGTCTGCATTCCCTCTAGCCACCGATCTCTTTCTGTGGCCTTAACTTTCTTCTTAACGGAGACCTGCTCTTCCGTAACCCCACTATAGCCTAAAAACTTTCCTCTTAATTTCCTAGTGCGCTGTCTCCACTTTGTGTCTATACTCCTCATGTATAAAAAGCTAAAAACCTTTCGTGCCCATTGCTCCCCATCCATTTGCCTCAACCGATCCTCAAATTCTATCTTGCTCGCAGCTTCCCTGCCCTCAAATGACGCCCATCCCATGTCTCCTTGCACTCCCTGGTTTGGCGTTTTGCAATGTGCCCCCAAAGCCAGCCTACCTACTCCGCGCTGTTTTATTTCTAGTCTTGCATGCACTTCGGATTTCATGCATAGCACTGCGTTTCCAAAAGTTAAACCAGGCACCATGACCCCTTTCCAAATCTCTCTCACCACCTCATACCTGTTGTAATTCCAAAGTGCTCTATTTTTCATTACAGCTGCATTTCTGTTGCCCTTACCTATTATATACTTTTCATGCTCACTGAGATATGCTGCACCATCACATATCCATACTCCTAGATACTTGTATTTACTAGCTCTCTCCACTGTAATATTCTGTATCTTCAGCCTCTCAACTTCATCATCGTTAAAAACCATGACTGCTGATTTTTCACTACTGAATTCTAAACCTAATTCCTCCCCTTCCCTACCACAGATGCTCATTAATTCCTGTAAATCTATCCTGTTGTTAGCCATTAGTACGATATCATCTGCATACATCAATCCCGGTAAGGATTGCTGAATTTTTGGCCTAGCTTACTGTACGAAAGGTCGAATCCAAGCCCACTCTTCTCTAGTCTATCCTCCAATCCTCTCAGATACAACATAAACAGCAAAGGCGATAACGGGCACCCCTGCCTAAGGCCTCGTCCTATCTCTATTTCCCCGTTGCCTTTCCTTCCCATGTTATAATCACCTTATTATCTTTGTAAATGTTCCTCAATATTGCTGTTAGTCCTTCATCTAGGTTTAAGCTCTCCACTATGTCCCACAGATTCCTTTGGTTCACATTGTCATAGGCACCCTTGATATCCAGAAACGCCAGCCAGAGCTGTCTGTTTTCTTTTTGCGCTATTTCTATACACTGTGTTAGAGAAAATATATTGTCCTCCAACCTTCTTTGTTTCCGAAACCCGTTCTGTAACTCGCCCAGTATGCCCTCACAATCTACCCATTCCTCCAGTCTGTTCTTTATAATCTGCATTACCAACCTGTAAATAACTGGTGTCACGGTTATGGGACGATAATTCCTAATATCAGACTTATCTCCCTTTCCCTTATATATCATACTCATCCTACTAAGCCTCCATTCATCTGGAATATTTCCTTTTGTTATCATATTGCTCACTACCTCCCTTAGTTTTGCCTTAGATTTAGGACCCAAATTCTTCACCAGCTTGATTGGGATACCATCTGTGCCTGTTGACGTGCCACTAGGGACTCTTCGTTCCGCCTTTTCCCATTCTCTTTGTCCAAAATCCGCGATGTCACAAGCTGGACTGTTACTTCCTTCGGTTCTCCTATCTTCCACATGTACCTGTTCCCGAAATTTCTCCTCCATCACTGCTCCTATATATCGTATCGCATCATCTCCCTCTAATTGATCTCCCTGATCCGAGAGTATGAACCTCTGTCTAGCTTGCGTCGTTTCACCGAGCGAGTTCAAGTGCTCCCAAAACTTCTTGGCTGCGTTTCTATCTTTCTTGCTTACATTACTCATCCATTCTACACCCTTTCTCTGAATTTTCGCATTGATTAAACTGGATGCCTCTCGGCGACATGTTATAAAAGTGTCCCATCTTCTTTTTACTTCCATTTCTGACTCCCCACTACGCTTGGAAAACCTGTGTTCTCTAGAGGCTTCCTGACGTTTTTGGATCGCTTGCTTCACTTCTTTGTCCCACCAGCTTTTTGGTCTATGTCCTTGCTTCCCTTTTCGTTTACTTTTAACTTTGTCTAGTTCCAGAACAAAAAGTCTAGTTAGGCTCTCATAGGTCCAATCTGTATACCGTTGCCCTGAAACTGCTTCCTCTATTCTTTCAGCAACTATTTCCAACTCTTTGTCGCTGCAGAAAGTTTGCTTTGAATTATGTTGTGTAGGTTCAGCATTTACTTCTCTGGCAAAATTCAGCTTAATACGTTTGTGATCACTACCAAGACTTTTGGAACCTTCTTCATCTATTTTCATTACTTGTAACTTACCATATATTTTGTGTGACATGAGTACGTAATCTATAGTTGAATGTAGATTGCCAGTTTCCCACGTTATGTGCCCGTCACACTTCTGACTGGTATTACATAAAACTAAGTCATGCTTTTCCACCAGTTCTAGTAATAAGCTTCCAGTTGAGTCCGTATATCCATCCAGACCCTCGATATGGGCATTCATGTCTCCCATAATAATAATTTCAGAGCCTTCCCCTAGCTTACTAATGTCTCTTGATATGCAATCAATCATTTTTCTGTTTTCCTCTTTAGCACCTGTCCCTGTCCATAAGTAAACAAATCCAAGGACTGTAGACTCCCCAGCAACTTTTCCTTTAAGCCACAAATGTTCGGCGCACTCCTTTCTGATCCTTTGAAAGTTCATGTTCTTCTTAATAAATGCTCCAATTCCACCTCCCTTCCTCGTTCCCTCCATTCTGTTGCATTCTTCCCACACATAGTCAGGGTTGCAAGGTGGCTGCTCCATGTCTCTGAGATGTGTTTCCACGAACCCGTACACCACTAAATCCTCCTTTCTTAGTTGCTCCTCTACCTCTTCCCATTTTCGACTGCACGACTGCAGCGCCGCCGCGTACATCCGGGACCTTTTTACGCTCGCCGCCCGTCGGAGCCTGATCCCACTATACTTTTCTAGTATGTGCTGCCTTTTCTACCGCTTGGTGGCAGGTATGTCGACGGGTCATTTCTTATTTACGTACTTTATAAACTGCATTTATTTCTTTTCTGATCTAAAATGCTGAACAAAAACTGCTTTTATACATAATTGAAACGGCTCGCGCCACTTATATTTTGTATTTTGACTAAAGAGAACCCTTTAGGGGCTCCGGCCAGTAGTAAGCCCAGTACCAAAGACGTCACATTTCGCGCGCTTTCGGCGAAGCGGGTCGCCCCCGTAGGTGGAGGAGGTTTCCGCGTCGTCCGGTTAAAATATGGCGCATTGATATTTAGTTACTCTCTCCGTGCCCGCTAGCTTGCCCGAACCCCAAGAGATGTGGACGCAAAAAAGGTAGACGCTTGAATATGATTGCAGGACCCCCTTTAAAAAAGAAAAAAAAAAACTCGTATTTTTAAAAAAATAACAAAGAAAAAAGATTTAGGCCGAGAGTTGTTCGAACTCCGTTCCGCCGCGTGGCAGCCGCGCGCATTGCCAACTCCTCCATGCATGCGGTAATTTAAATACGAAGGTAACCTTTTTGCGAAACTTGGGGTTGTATGGGAGATATGATAAGCAGACGCGTACAGAGACGTCGATCACTTGAAGATTTTTATTTTGTATTTCGGGCTAGTGTACGGCAGCATACAAAATAATTCACAAAGGTAAATTCTCAATCGACCACATGCGCCTCTCTACATACATAGGTAATAACTGTGGTCGCATGATTGGCCACTTCATCAGAGATAGAGATGATGTCGCAGGGTACATTTTTGTATCGATTTGTAATCGTGTCTTCAGATGTAAAAAGCTACAAGAGTTTACATACTTCTCGTTGTCATTCTTGCAGTCTTATTTCTGTTTCTTCAACGTGCCGTCATTTATAATAGGAAGACTAGGACGACCACCGCCTGTAATAATACGCACAAAAAACTTCCTTGTAGTGCCTTTGTCTCGATTTTTAAAATGTAGAAAATGGCGTAGGACTAATTTGCAAACCAACAATATGTATATTATGTTAGTTGTTACAAATAAAGTCGTGCAAAAGAAATAAGTGGATATTAATATGTTTTATATCAAAGTTTATTTTGCATTATAGCAACCCGGGACGTGGACACGCTGTGCTGTAACGGACCACTGCATCTTTGAAAGGTCTTACAGCGAACTTCGGGAGCGGCCCTTTCAGTCCCATTTATGGTTTGGGGTTTGCGAGTTTGCCGGGAGAATTCCCTTCATCTCCTCTGGAAGGGGAACCTGCGGTGCAGAAAAAAACAGATCAAAGAAGTAAATTTAAGTGGAACACAATGATCCTTCCTCTACTTTCCAGATTTCAAAGATTGCTAAAAATATTATAAAAAAAGACAAACTTTCTCTTAAGGAAGGATTGTCTGTAGTGAGGTGGTTAGTTTGGCGAGCTGGTAATGAGTGAACATGGTTAAAATTGCGCGCAAATAGAAAGGAACAGAGGAGACAGTTGTCTCTTTTCTCTCCTCTGTTCCTTTCTATTTGCTGCGCAATTTTAACCATGTTCAACCATTGTCTGCCTTGTGGTCCGTGTCAAAATAACAAAGTAAAGCAAAAAAAAAAACCTCTCAATTGCAGATTACTGTCAATGAATGCACCGATATTTTTCCCAAGTGTAGACAGTTGACAAGCTCAAAGGCATTAGGCTATCAAAAAAAAAATGCGGCTTAATTTTTTATATTTAACTGAGGATACAAAAGTTTAGTAATTGAAAACGGAGACAACAATTAAGCGGATGCGATCTTAAAGGGACGCTGATTATGGTTTTGAATAAGAACGAGTTAGTGGTGAATTCTGATGTAGTTTTGCATCCGTGATTTTGAATATCGCAAGCATTTGACCCAAACGTATCTACAGACGTGAAAAAAAAAACGCTTTGTGTTACGTTGTACTCAGAAGATTCCGCTGCTTGGCGCATGCCGCTTCAGAGGTAACCATTTTGTTAGACCACCTGAGACTGGGTGGAAGAAACACGACGACGTCTCAATTGAGACGTCGTCGTGTTTCTTCCACCCAGTCTCAGGTGATCTAACAAAATGGTAAACCTACACCAGCTCGCCTGCGCCTTAACTGTTTTTTCATTAATTGGAGGTAACGCCGGCAGCAATTTTGCCTGCTAGGGTAAAGCTTGCAGAAAGAGCGGAAAGTTTGAGATATATTTATAATGCCTCATGATTGTCTCCTTGCACTGAACGCGACGGAAAGGAGAGGATTCAACGCTATTTTGAAAGCGCTGTTGTGGCTACTTGGGGCATCAATCACAAATATAATTTTGATATTCGTAATACTGGGTGCCAAGTAAAGGCGATTTAAGATTTTTTTCTCAAAAACAAAACCGCTTCAGTTGGACTGTAATCAGTGTTCTGTGACGTATGGCATTTCGTTGTGACTTTGTTTTACCCAGAATGACCGAGCTTACAGCAAACCTTATCCCATGAGGTTTGATAACATGTCGCTTACCTTTGGCAACGATTTCGCCCAGCTGATTGTAAAGGACCTCTGTGATTAAAAACAAAAATATAAATGTTGCAATTTGTAACTACACCAATATAATATATATATATTGCCGGCTTTTATCTCCGTTTTATTTCAAGTAATATATTTTAACCAGCTCAAGGTGTGCAAATCGTTTAGAGAACATATTGGTGAAAGTTTTGCTTCGTGTGAAATAAATATAACGGGTTTTAGCGCACTGGGCAAGCACAGTCATGAAATACTGGATGCCAAGGCTTTATACCACGTTTTTTTAATGTTGAATTGAACAAGACTTGGGGACTGTAAAAGATATTTAAATGATAACAAAATATGAGTGATTCAAAACAGTGATTTTAAACAGCGCAAATATAATGAATGGAAATACGTAATTGGCCTTTATATTTCTTCTTTATAAATCATGACACGTATCGCTCTAGAGGCTCTCCGACAATATTTTGAACTACCTAGAGTAACGAAATCTTCGGAATCATCCGGCCTTTACCTTTCCCGCGTGCTATTTATGATCGCGAAATAGTTACTGTGAAATCAACGAGTGAAAATTGATACCAAAATCAACATTAAAATATACCCGCGCTTTTCATTGCAGTGATATCAGTTGAAGGCACACTTTCAGATGAAGTGGGCTGTCTAAAAATGGACGATGCCAAGCATTTGTCTCGTACTGCTGGGCGGACGCCGGAGCGAGCTTCTAAATCATTCATTTTACACCATGAAACGGCTTATAAGTGGGAACAGTGTCTACAGGCCAAAGAGTTAAACACCTGACTTCCTCTGGCGTGACTTTCTTATTGCAGCAAGTAGCGACTTTCACTTCGAAAAAACACGCTGAGGACCAGAGTTGTTAAATAATAACTTCGCAAAAAATTATTTTCGGCCCAATATTTAAGCTATTATTTCAGTAATGTTTCTTGCTGTGCTTATCAAACTTTCAAGCAAATCTGGGACTATAGAGAAAACGCCGGAGTACCACTTTTATATAACAAAATTTAAAAATCTATATTTGCAAGTTAAAGACTTTCGTCTCTGGTTATGACAGGTAACTTTGCCGTTTACAAGATAGACAGTTGCACCACCTTATGGTTTACTAAGTTGCGCCAATTCACAAGCGTATTTATTAATCTCATTTATTCGGATACCATTCTTTGTGTTTTTCGTGTAATGTATGCTTTTTTTTGCAGGTTAATAAAACTTCTGGTTGATGTATGAGCAGAGACTATAAACCTGCAGCGGCGACATTTCCATCGTGTATTTTCGGTCATCTACAAAACTTTTTTAATGTTCGCTCATTAAGTTTGCCAGATAAACCAATATTTTTTTTCTCATAGCAGCTCAAGCCTATAAACAGAAATAGTCTAACAAAGTGTAGCAAACAGTCCGGGGCTCAGCCTAGCCTTCTTATAGCTTTTCTGGGTTCTGTACGTAGTACTTTGCTGAGCATAACTTCAGTGTTTATATTTATGGTGCGACATGGTGCATGCCAATTGTTGAGGGTGTATAGTTGCCGTGAACGTTTGATCTTTATGATTTTAAGATTTATGGGCTTCAAAATTAAATGAATATAAGAAGTTTTCGGTGGCGATGCCACAACAGTATTGTCTTTCATCGTAATTTAGAATGATATTCAGAACACGATCTATTTTCACAAGGTTATTAAGAGAAGGAAGTAGGTCGATGAAAGGATCTTGGTGAAGTTAAGGTGGAAACTATTTCCAAGTGCTGAAACTCTGATACGAATTACTGACCGAGGTCGCTTTTTCCCACGTTGACACTTCCTGCAAAGCAAAAAAGCGTTTATTAGAATGTATAGTAACAAGCGGTTTGACATGATATTAAAGTAATTAGGTAGAAATATTTTAGGGCAAAACACATTATACTGGGCACAGTAACATTGCAAAAAAACATGTTTAGTTTTGTTTCACAGTTAGTCCATACTTATATACCGAACTCGGTGACATTTCTGTAAGTCACCCCCTGAAAATTGCCAGTCGTCCCTTCAAATCGAATGAGCATGCACGGAAGATTGGGGCACACGAACGCTCTTCCTATCCTTGTCACTGAAACCCGTGGGTCGTGGGATTCAGCTCTCACTGGATGTGCAGCCTTCATAATGCCTCGCAAAAGGAAGCCAAAGGGCTGAAGAGGAGACTGCTGAACAGAAGCAGCGACGTGCTGAGCATGACCATGCTTGACGTACCAAAAAGATGCCGGTGACCCTTACAAAGCCGGACATACAATGTGTGGCATTTGTTGTTTTTCGTTCATCGAAATTGAATGCGCACATTATAGGCATTATAAAAGACAAGCGAAACATTCGAATTTTGATGTGTTTTGTATCGAAGCTTCTGGGTAGTGCAGCCCCGTTTTGAAACTTCCTGGTGAACGAAAATGTTAATGTATTATATGTGTATCATTAATAACACTGCCATTCATAAGTTGATAAAAAAAATCTACTTTCTGAATTTTCACGTTCCATGCATAGATTGCCGATTTCATTAGCTGTTTCTTAAATAGTAGGTTGAGGGATGATTCTCTCAGACTGGCTTTGGCATACCAGGTTATGAGGAAAATTAAGGTGGAGTTTTTTTATTTAGTAGATGAATATAACCATACTGGAACCCCTGCTTATATGTAACGGCTTGTTTGTATAAATTACCGCCATAGATGTCCTCCCATCACGATTGTGGTATTAGTATAACAAGTCTAAGAAGGGTGAACGATGGGCGGACATAAATACTTGACGCATAAAACGATGAGTCATACCAATGGTGCCTTTCACGGTTTCCATCAACTTTGTTCCTGTACGGGGGTAAAGAAACGATGGAAATTTGACATAGAGGCGAGCCCTGCATGCGTTATATTAGGAGCTGAAGTACAGGTAATATTTAACCAACAATAAGTCACTCAAGTATATTTGTGCTTGAGATCATCTTAGATTCATGTGGTGGATGAGACAATTCTACAGATATATTTTTCAGCATATTGTGATACATTGGCTCAAACATTTTTGAAATTAAAAGTATTATTAATTGTCAGCTTCACAACAATTCGGATAACATTGTTACCTAACGTTTTAGAGTATAAATGTTAAATGTAGCGACCCATGATAGTGACAAGAATTTCAGACAAGAAAACAAGAAGCACCAACAGGTTTTCATTCAATGTATGATCTTGTTTTTGCTATCCCGTTTCCTTCAACGTGAATTTCTAATATATCTCCTGCGATAGTGCGCTTATAAATATGGCAGATTTACGTCATGTATCTATCATCCTATATTAACCATTTTGCTAAACAGTATTTAAGTAATGCAGAAGAATCTGGAGTTGGGCAAGTTGGTTCATCTTAGATTCGAAGAGCGCCAGAAAACAAGGACAACAGAGAGATAGACGATACGATGCGCATCGTATCGTCTATCTCTCTGTTGTCCTTGTTTTCTGGCGCTCTTCGAATCTAAAAAAAAATAAATTAAGTAATGCATCTAAAAAAGCGGTAAAAAGCTATTTACTTTTCAATATATTTCTCAATCTTCGATACTATTACTACACTATACGCCCGATACGGCAGGGCTAGTTTACAATTGAGTTTTACCTTATATGTAACGAAACATTTTTCTTAAATAATTTAGCATTCTCTAATGTGTTTTTAACAAACTTTTATAAAAACATTGGGCGAGGGCTACATGGGTGCCGTCTCTATTTTGCATTTAACATGCTCAGCGTATATAGGGTGATGGGACTACCCTTACGGTAAAGAAAACAATTAAATAAAAAACATTTAAAGTAGATTTTTTGCTTATATGTTTTACTAGTTATGTTGCAATTTCAGTATTCACAGCGTCCCGCCTATCGCTCGAGCCTTGTTTTGTGAACTCCATATTTCGGTTCAATTTCCCTTTATGCTCGTGTGTTAGTACTAGCACTGTGTCTTCGCTCAGAGCAAGCTGAGATCATGTAACATGAGCTCTCGGCCCTAAGGATACACAATATTCCTTACCAGTGTTCTGGACGCTGTTCTTGAAGTCAACACCCTCTGTAAAGGCAAGGAGGTCCATTGTTTAGGTTATGAGTTCTTACATCTTCATATAAAAGTCTGGTTCTGAAGAAGATTTTCTATATTTAGATTATTCAATTAATTCGTGGTAGAATTATTATAATCCTGTTCGTTTAAAAAAAAAAGGATAGTGCCCAAAGGCCCGAAACAAAAAAGTCTAAAAGTTTAAACTTGTTTACTTTAATATCTTCGTGGTATACAAAATATATAAAAGAAAATGCTGTTCCGTATTGAGAAAGGGGGATAATAACAATAGTGAAAATATTATTATTTATTTCGGCTCAGGAAAGCCACGATACAGCAGAGAGGCTGGAACCTAACCAATGTAGGCCTGCTGTGCCATTGAAGATAAGCCAATGAAGATACAAGCGAACAACTTGAGCGTCCTTAAAGAGTGACTTACGCTTCGTGAAAAGAGCTTTAATCTCATCGTACACTTCACCTGAAACATAGAGATGTTCATGCATTATGGTTTAATACAGCGTTTAAAGGTATACCAATCAGCACAAGACAATAGACGAATTTAGAAGTATTGTCATCTACAATACTTTTCTACAGCTTCATCTGGCGAAGGCCAAACATCATGGAACACAAACATTCTTGATATAACTTCAACGGGTCGCGGCAGAAAAGAAAAAGAAAAATAAGAAAGGCCTAATTTTTTGGAGTGAATACGCAGAAAAAGACCGACCAACTTAGCAGTGAGGCACGCTCGTTCTGCGAGCGGGCAACTACCAGTGGTATGGCGCAGAGCAGGCGCCGCCGGGCGATGTTTGCCGCATGTTGGCTGCGTATTCGCTTCATGAACATTTCATGAATTTCTTTGTGTAGGGATCACCGATGTCAGCGCTTACGAGATGCCCCGTTCCGTTGTCAATTTACTCCACCCAAGTTTACGGCGCTCTCAGATGCTTTGCTACGTTGGTCTGATTGGTACGCTCAGGGCAGTTTAAAAGGTTTCGATGAAAAGGAGTGAACACAATTATATACCTACTTTAAGGTTGAGATGCGGTTTTATAGCACCTCTATTTCGTATGCAATTTAATATATTCATTATGGTCCTATTTTTTATCCGCGTGAAAATATTACATTGGACATATTTCGGCAAATACTTTCGAAAATCTCTGCAAATAGGCAGGTGGTAAAGAAAAACAATTAGTTTTGGGAACATACTTCCACTCGTGGCGGTCTTTAAGGATTGCAAGTAAACGCTCTAATTTGAGTGTTTATTTGTTTTCAGTTTTTGTGAAAATATGTTTTCATGCGTGTTCTTCTTTCCCGCTAAGCGTCGACATTGACCTACTTCTGTCCATAATTCCTCCAAAATAAATTGAACACCTCGGTTCTTACGTTTGGAAGAATCATAAAAAATTGATAACTTAAAATACTTAATGATATCAGAGACATGAGCCATTGTCCAGGCATTGCCCAGCAGTTCAGTTTTCAGTCGCGTAGCATGGGACGCGTACATGACGTGAATTGTGTTCATTGAGCCTGGTCGTCTCTCCTCCGTCCGGTTTCGCCAGTGTAGGACGCCGGGCAGTCAATGCAGGTGACCTTGTAAATAATGCCTCTCTGAACGTGATCTACAAAATCCCCTGTAGTGACTGCTTGGCCACTTACATTGGCGAAACCGGACGGAAGAGAGACCAGGCTCAAAGAACAAAATCCTGACGTCATGTACGCATCCCACACGACGCGACTGAAAACTGAACTAGTGGACTATGCATGGACAATAGGTCATTCTCTTGACTTTGCGGCCGCCACGACCTTGGCGAGGCAGGGTAGATCCCCACCTATCCTGCCCCGAAAACCCCTAGAATCGTGGTTCGTCCGCAGGGACAAATCCGTGTGCAACAAAAACCGCGACCCTCTCCACGAAGCTCATACGGACGTTCCTGATATATAGCGTTGACTTGTGGTTGATCCTTGCATTTGCTTTGTAACTACTGAAGATGTCTCCGGCATGGGAGGCGAAATGTCTAATGTTTTTTTTTTTCTGTTGTGTCAAGTCGGAGTTTTTATTTTAATTATGACGTCTCAGGCTTTTGGAATACTTTTGTAAATTAAAATTTAATTCGTGATTTAAACCAAAGCAGTTTTACTATGATGATTTAAATCAAACTTATGCCACCAAAATAATTCCGCCAATATTGTTAATTTACCGCTTGTCCATGATGGTTTCTCTCAGAATTTCTTTGTATTTCAATTAAAGAATCATCCAAAGAAAGATACTGATATCAGACGGAACACTAGCAAAATTAAGTGCTCTACTGAGCGAATCGGAGTGTCCAGTTTGATTTTGACCTTCCACTCCGTTCGTCGCCTACGTGCCATTCTACATCAACAAAATGAGAACGCAAAATAAAGAAACGAAAACCGGAAAAGTAATGTTTTATTGAAATGAATTGAGAACGCGAAAGAATACCCGAATAAATATTGTTATCTAATTAACAATATGAAGCGATCTTTTTCTCGATTGCATGGATTACATTAATAACATGTTAATTAAATTGTACATTTCATTTTCAATCATTTTTTTCTTCCGCATTGTTATCAGTCATCGGACGAATTGATCAATATATCCGCCATGTTGAGAAATACCTAGTTTTAGCGAATCACTTTTTCTCTAGCTACTGATATATAATTTAAATTAATCTATTTTAAATCAAGTAAATTTGATTTACATCAAATAATTCTGTTGTATATAAAATATTATTCTAAATAATAATAATAATCTTTATTTTCACACAGAAATCAAACACGTAAAACTGGTGTGTGCTTTTTCAATCATTATATTATTTCGCCCTCTTTATGCAACATGTGCTCCTGCGTGAAGCAAAAATATTTCATGCAGTAGTACCCTACTTTACAAATTTTATGCACTACTCGAATTCGAGGTACTGAAAGAATGCGTACACAATAGTTCAATATCTTTCAAATAAAATTCGATGGTAATTGTTTTAATACAAAATATTGATGATAATATACAATATAAAATATATTTATGGAGTCTACACTCTGAAAGTTCGGTGCCAATGCAGCCTGGGAAATCTTTCAGATAATGCATTTTATTAGCAACTGCATAACGATCCTGGTCAGCGTCATATCTTGTGCTCGGATATAAAGCTTCACGTAGAGATTGAAAATATTTTCGAAAGGAATGTACAAACTAAATTGACAAAAATAAATATAATATTTTTTAGTTGTCTAGCAACAGAATATTAGCACCACTATGTGGATTTGCGGTAAAATGCAGAAGAAAACGGGTTAGATGTGGTCGATTCTAATGTATTCACACTATGATAAACTAATTTATGAACAGAAAAAACAAAAAAACAAAATTGTATTCTAATTAAAGTTTTAATAAATCTGTCACTCACCAAGGTCATTAATGCCGGCATACAGTTTTCCTGGAAGGAAACGAAGCGTTTATAAAAACATGTTAGAAATATTGCGTCTGAAACGCGTGTTATTTAACTTGTAGAAAGCAAACTTGCATAACTGAAAATAGCAACCTTTGTTGTTGCAGTATTTGCGTATTTGTGTTCTTAACATCTGCGGGAGTAACTTATTTTATGCCTGTACACGATCCAAAAGAAAGGCCAGCACAAAAAAGGCTCACAAGTGCGACTTATCTCTCGTAACTTTGTTGTAGCATTCAAAGTCTCGAACAATCATGAACGGGTTTTCTGTTGAGTACTGGTGTTTACTAACCTTTGATGTATTCCACACGAAAGAGTAGGTCTTGACCTAAAAAGGAATAAATATATACGCAGTTTTAAATTTCAAACTACCAGAAATTGTTTAAAGTAAAATTAGTGATCAGACCATGACCGAATTCGTAGATCTCATTCTAATTCAATACATAAGGTGTATTTCATTCGTGCCCCTACACTATCCGAAGTTCACAAAAAAAAATTGTTTGCGTACAGCAGTGCTTTGCACAAAACACTTAGAATTGAAAATTCAAATCACTTTTGTCGCTATATGTAAGTTACGCAGTGCATTCTGCTTGTCAGGTGTCAAAGTGTAGATGGCAATCAATTTCTTTTTCGTTTGCTCGCTCTTTATTATTTTTTTGTGTCAATTTTAACTAGAGAACTACATTTGTAACTTAGACCGATTTAGGTTAAATTATTATTTCAATCAGATTCGCATCAGGCTCAATAAGTGATACTAAGCGATTGTGTTCACCAGTAAGCTTACCTTCCGCGGTAACATTCTTGGCCGGGACAGCATCTGGGAAGGCACATTAAAAAATGCTACAATTATTTAGTCTTAATAATCGCAAAATATACGGAGACCTGGTCAATCCACTACCCGAACAATTATATCAAACAAAGCAGTCATAGCAGGCATCATTACTGTATATAGAACGTTTAAATTTTGAATGGGAGCAAAAGGCGATATTTATTTCCCTTCTACGTAAATCATCCTATTTTAACTCATTTAAATATTTTCCAGGAACAAAAGCAAAGCCTAACCGCAATATAAAAAAAAATCACCGCTAATTGAATTTTACATTACAACGGGTTATTCACGGTTTTGGATTAAACAACCAACAAATATGCAAATTAAAAAACAAAAATTGGATATATTCGATTTGGTGGCACGAACTATTTCCGGCGAGCCCCTGTTAGAGGCTGCAAGTATGTTCATGAAAATATTCAGGTGCTTTATAAGATACAAGTCGCGGTAGTAACACTTAGCTGAACTATTTTGTAAGTGCTTCCCAGTAGAAAAGTTACATTGGTTGTTCAATTTTTATTTGTTCCCTGTCCAAGTTTTATCATTGTAAAGTGCCACATTTTCGGTCTCGAAGTTTTTCACGCTTCATTTTCTAATACATTCAGTTTGTAATATATTCTATGAGCGAGGACACAAAAAGCACTGCCAAACTGCCAAACTCAAAACCTGAATGTTCACTCATATATTAAATATCTGTAGAAATGTTTTAGCACTTACAATTGCTGATGTATTTTACTTAGTGTGTTGTTGCACGCTTACCCGTCTGTGACGACGATCAAGTTGCACTCGTCAAATATAAAACAAAACGGAACCTGCCGTGAAGTCTGAACAGGGTGGTTTCCGCAGTAGAATAATACGTGAGATATCCTATAGGTTTAACATTTTGGTATGTTCGAGAAGTTTTCGTTACTAGTGAACGGTTACAAGTTCAGCGTATATATAAATTACACGCCAGTTGAAAAAACAAATTGCCAGGCGGATAGCGCATTTTTTTAAATGGAACCCATTCTTGTTTTAAGTTTTTTGGTTTGTATAACGTCTTTTCTCGAACCGGTTAAACTTACCTTTCACGAAACCTTGGACATCGTACTGGCCTTGGGCCACACCTGCAAGGTGTGAGTAACAGTGAAATTGTTTCATGTAATATATGTTTTGGTACAAATCTATAGCCAGCGTTACCTCTACCTACCTGTAAGTTCAGTATAGTTTATCGCATGTAAACCAAACCTAAACTCTAACTTGGTATATGTGTAAAACATCTAGCGATACAAAGAAGTTTCAATTAAAATGAATTGTGTACACTTCAAAACTCCCAGTGTACAGCAGAATCCCCTTCAATGATCAAGAGCATCCTGCAGCTCTCCCCACAGAGTAAACGATTTTTTAAAAGAGCCAACAATACATAAAACTCACGCCACCTTAGTTAAGCGTGACAGACCCAGACGGACCTCACAAAGGTCCTGCGTAAACACAATCACGCAGAAAGCAGTAAAATTTCTAAAACTGTTCTGATCGTATGTCAAGCATCGAGGAAATTCATCGTCCTCCTCGTAGTCTGTGGTTGACTGAGACACGCTACAAAGCTACTAAGCCTGAAGGATCTTTTAGTGACCAACACGTTTTAGCCAGGACTGTACCCGACATCCTCCACACATCTCGCATCTTTCCACTCCAAAGTGGCGGCCCCAGTGGCCTTCATCCTATTTTGGCCCTGCTCCGGACGTTTCAGCATGGTTTTCCCGAGTCTGTTCACCAACGATGTACAGGCTGGCAGCCCCCTACCGGTGTAAACTGACTCGGGTCACGCCGGTGTATAAAGGGAATAGTTCCCCAACATCATCGGCTGCCGCAAACCGGCCCATTTTGACAACCTCCGTCATTTCAGAACGATAGAACGAATCCTCCACAAAACACGAATTCCTGGCGCACATCGAGCAGCACAAACTTCTCTCACCTTGACTGTACGGCTGTCGTGAGAATTGGATATCAGTCTTTCCACAACATCGTCTCCAAAGAGTTGCCCTCAGAGAAGCAGTATCAAGCGCTAAACGTATCCTTTCGGGAATCCCTCAAGGAAATTTTCTTGGACCAATTTTGTTCAACACCTTTATTATTGATTTAACGTCCTCCTAGCATTGCATGTTTCGTCTGTACGCCGATGACCTCATTATTATCCAGCCAGTCCAGCACTCCT
Organism: Ixodes ricinus; assembly: GCA_037355805.1. Lineage (NCBI taxonomy): Eukaryota > Metazoa > Arthropoda > Arachnida > Ixodida > Ixodidae > Ixodes > Ixodes ricinus. The sequence goes on along the minus strand of JAZHYW010024744.1, from coordinate 138,948 downwards.
TCCAGCATTAACAACTTCAAGATCTCCTGTACGTTGTCCGCGCTTGGTTCGTAAACAACAATGTTCCCCTAATTTACAGCAAGTACACATCAACCCTAGATACCACGTCCAGAAGCCGCGTTACCGATCAGCAGTCTCGAGCCCAACGAAACAGCACTCCCTCCTATCGATCGCGCAAGGCTCGCTTGAATGAAAATAGGTCCGAAATTAAATTTCTCAGCTCACATTGGTGAGGCGGCTTCCAGTGTCAGGCGGATGCTTGGTTTTCTGCTTCAGATTACCCGGGGAGCTGGCGATACTGCTGTGCGACACCTATACACTACAGTAGTCCTACCGCGCCTGGAGTTGTGTGCTGCGGTTTGGGACTTCTACCTACTCTCGTTATCAACATCCCTCGAAAGTGTGCAGAGACGCTCTGCTTATGCGGATCGAAGGCGGCTTGCCTCATCTTGCCTTACACGCTGCCGTGACCTTCCTGCAAAATAGCTCATGAGAGTGTTGCGATTGACCTCTCTGACACATCGTCGAGTAGTGGCAACCCTCCAGCTCAAAGAAAACCGCATCTTTTAGAGGGACTCGGAGCTCCCGCTACTGCAGCATCTTCGCCAAACCAGGTCCTATGGCCTGCTGCGACTCTTCTGGCGTACCGAGGGGCATAGGAACTCGTTTTTAATGAGAACTGCGGCGCTCTGGCGCTCTCTAGCAAAGGACATGACGGAGCGCACTCCCCATAGGGCAGGAACACCTCAAAAGCTTGGTGCAGGGACGAATCACGCTTCCTTGAGGGACAATGGACTCCACCTCTTGTTTCTTTCCTTTCCTTTCTTTCGCATATATTGCTACGAGAAAAAAGACGACAGGCTGTCTCGACGCCACGGGCACGATCGAGCCACCGGCTCGTGCCGGTGGCGGTCAGTTTCGAATTCAAAAGCCGAACCGCGAACGGACGTCTCCTTGCTTGGTCCCAGAACCACGTAACAATTTTTATCTTATGTGTGAGTGTCTTTGTTTTTAGTTTAGAAGAGTTTTTTTTATATTAATGGGACACCACAAGCCTTAGATGCGGGCCAACGACCTTTCCGTGGTGCTGCCAACCTCCAGGGTTGAATAAAGATATTAGTTTTAATAATATTATGGGAACATAAACTGTCCATACGCCTATAAAGGATTTAAAGTAAGACCCGCCAAGGTCATATCATGCTTTTAATTAAATGTTTGTTCACACACTGAAACGCGTTTCTTGAGTGAAATGAGAAGTGAGCCAAATCGGAAACAAAAGAGTACGGCCGAACCAATGTTCAGAAATGAGTTCAATTTACTGCTTGATTTCAATCGCTATTCGGGCGTAAAAAAGCGTATAAATAAATGAATGAACAGAGTACATTAAAGCTTTACAAAAAGGTGTCTTTGCGTAGTGCGTTTATCATTCTCAAATTTTATTCATGTAGGTTTCAGGAAGTTATTTCTAAAACCCAGTTTTGACTTATGCACCTTTAATGAGAAAGAAACATTTATGATATTCAAACAGACTCATACCGTCGTTTAGCAGTATAACCTTACTACAAACCGGTTCGACCAAACTGATCATCGCCCTAGTCAAACTGTTCACAGGTTTTAGGGTAGCGGTATGCGGATCTGTTCAAATCGCATTGCGGCGTGGCGGGCCGATTACAAAATACTGACAGGTTTGGTCAAACTACCAAGCTGCCAGTCAAGCTGTGTAAATATTTGACCGTAGGGGTATACGAACCTGCTCACACCACACAGAGGTGTTGCGGGCTAGTTTGAAGGAGGAGAGAGAGAGAGAAAGCGAAGGCGGGGCCTGATTTCGGAGAACTTTCAAGGTCGGCTGAATCTTATCCTGGGAGCACCGAGGAAATCTTCGGGAAGAGAAGACAAAGACAGTCATTTTGTCGAGGAAGCAGACAGACGACGTGTGTGGTCGACGTCAGGCAATCGCTGCCGGAAGAGGAGCACCCGGGAGACGAAGAAAGAAAACCAATGTGGACGCGGCGCAAGCTACGAATCAGCAGCGGAACTGTGAGCAGGCGCGTAGCCAGGGGGAGGGGGGGGGGGGGGGTGTTCAGGTGTCAGAACATTTCCCAAAATTTTGCACCCCCCGAAATTTTACACCCCCCGAAAATATTTTCTGGCTACGCCACTGACTGTGAGTGTTCGTCGGTCGTGTACGGGAGATGACCAACCTGGACGCAGCGCAAGCTTCAATAAAGCAGCAATATTGTAGGTTTTCATTGGCTGCGTCTAGGAGTTCTAATCGCATGTATACCTGCAAGCCTCGGCCACACTTCAACTGTACAATTTTGCACTCTGAACTTTAACTTCAATTCCTCGCGTTGGTTTAGTTGAGTGCATTGCTCATTTAGCGGGTCTCTGCGTGTAATTTTTCTGCTGTGTCCTTATTAATAATTTAGCGGTGTCCGCGTGTACTTCGTGGTGTTCACGACTTGCCTTTGTTTGAACATAAATTTTATGATCCACGGAATGTTAAGCGCTGTCTCTCTTCGACGACGAATTCCATCGAATGTGCTGTAACTTCCCTTCTCGCCAGAGGTACGTCACGAGCTCGAATACATTTGTATATCGAAGAACGCGTCAAGGGTGCGTTATTTGCGTTTGCTACGCCGACCCCTTTCAAACTGTACCCAGTGGGGGCAAACTAAAGATTTCCCTCAAAGGGGTATCGTATTCAACGTGTGCCGGAATCGAACGAGTGCCGGTATCCAGGCACCCTTATCAAACGCGTGCCGGTAGAAAACGTGTAGCCGTATCCCGAAATCTCATGACATGAGCGGGTCGACCATTTGGCAACCTGTTCGAATTCCAAATAGGCCGGCCATTTTGGAACACGTTCGAATTTCAAAATGTTCCTTTTCCAGTAGGGACGTGGAAGGAAACAGCAAAAATCTTCTTGTTGGCGCTGCTGCTCAAAGACAGCACAAAATAAAGCAAAAACATGATTGTTTCTTACAGATGAACACGGTACTAAGTACCCATGGACACCCTCAAGCAGATCCAGCAGTTGCGAGAGTATGTGGTGCCATTTGAGAGTAGCAGCATCAACCAGAATATCTGGTCGTTTTATTCTTAAAAAATATAATTAAAAAAAACGTTTCTGGGCTAAATTGCTTTTCCTCAAACCTACATTACTATAAGTGTGATCAATGTACCACCTAAAGACACCTTTGTGAAACGTTTCAATGCTCTTTGTTTATTGGCTTGTATTTGAAAATTGTTTTACGCCGAAATAATACTTGCACACCCTGTATATTGTCTATTTTTAACTGCGTCTAAACCATGTCTTGTTGCCGTGAGTTTGGGAAATTGTTTCACTTCTGTCTTTAGTGGTAAAATAAGTGTGTTAATTTTAACATACAAGTGTCAATTGAATTTCTTTTCATAACTTTTATTTTCAGCGGTGACAGTGTTTTGTGCGCGATCACATAAATGCACAGTCGCAGGTATCAGTTTTCTACAACTTCCCTTCTTGCCTAGAATCTATCTGACGTGCCTCTTTACATTTCCCTTGTGGAATAGTACACCAAAATAATTGAAACGTTTTTTTTAATATTTTTTCTTTATTTTGGTGCTCTATCGTGTAAAACGGCTGAGGGTTTTGGGCCTTACGCGCGTAAAAGGCGAGAGTGAAGGATGGGACGATAAAGTGAGATTCAACATTGTATTTTGTTAACTGTGTACACACTCACAGATATACATGTACGGGGTGTTTTTTTCTTTTTATTCTTTCAGATTCGTTTAAAAAAAACGTGAACGCTACGCTTATACGGTTTGTGCAGGTGAGTTTTACAACCAGGGGGACATAGTATAGGGAGATAGTCGCAACTATCAGTCGGCTAACTAAGTAATATTTGTTAGTTAACTTTTTTAATTATTACAATTAGACATACAGTTTTAATTAGAAACGCGCTGAGCATCATCGAAAACCACTAAATGAACTCTTTTTGAGGGATATATAATGCCGGGGCAGCATTTTACTGCGCTCTGTAGAAACGCTCCATTTGGACCTGTTTCTCGATTTCGGTTTCGTATCGGAGCGCATCTTTGCGCCCGCGGTCTTCTGATTATAAGATATTCGAGAAGGAGATTGAGTTTTTATATTGGAATAAAAGTTTCTCCGGTAACAGGTCTTTGGTAGTTGTCGGCTTCCAAATGTAGTGTTTGAGTACGTACGATTTCCAAAACTTTCAGTCAGGTATAGTTTTCGTTATTGAGCAAACGTTTTATCCGAAATAAAGGGAAAAAAAGGATCTTACCGACAAACATAGCCAGAGCGAAAGACAGGACGCAATCACCGAACTTCATTTTCAAAATATAGGAAAGTCTGAAAAAAGAAACAAAAACAACAAGGCAATTATAGCTCCAATATCGCGTCATATCAAATAGATTATTCATTTTGTCTATTTTAGCGTGCTAAAAAGAAGTAAATGCTCATTTTGATTTTTAAATTTTCTTATAGTTTTCAAGAACGTTGATCTTACATCTTTCCTCTCCCAAAATTATAAAAATGTGTGAAACAATTTTTGACATGTTTTGTTTTTGCTGAGAAAGACGCATTGTGTAGTTTACAATAATGTTTCTCTTAGAACTTGTGTTCAATCTGGAGCGTTTCTGGACACTTGGTTAAGAACACTGCTTTTTGAAAATTTGTTCTAAACCGAAACAGCCGGGTAGTGTGGTGTCTTACAAAATCGCACTAAAGAAAACAAAACTCTGCCATTCAACTGTTCTTTGTTTTCTCTTGCACAACTTTTTGCAACATTGTTCTGTGCATCCTCTTACACAACGTGTTTCAATGAAAATATAAATGCCTAATAATCTAAAAAAAAGTCACAGAAAATTTAGGCATACGAACTATTCTGATAAATTATAATGTTGCAATTTCTATTTATTTCACAAATTGTAAAAAGAAATTTCTGTAAAAAAAAAACTCTTAACACGGGTTCAAAGTAAATATGCGAAACTGTAAGGCATGCTTCCGCATTATCAAGCAATTTCAGCAGAGGGTATCGTTGAACCTATTTTCGACGTTGGACCATCATTTCATAGTTGATAACGAAAAATAATATTTCTTAAGAAATTTCTGATCTCTCACGAAACAAGACAGTATGACAAAAAGCATGGTCCTAGAGTCAACTCCGCGATGACAAAAGACGTGTCAGTTAACGGAGTCGTCACGTCTGAAGCATTCGTCTTACCTCAGGATGTCGATGGCAGAAGCTTGTTTGCAGGTTCTTTCCTGGTCGAGGTATGGTGATAACATTTCGTCCGCTCATTTTATACTCTTCTCAAGCCTAGAGGTTATCCACCTTCAACTCTACTTCTAACTGTATATTTAGAAAAAAAGTACCTGTATTGACGCGGCCTAGTTACGCGCACAATTTGTAACTTTTGACGTTTCTCAACTGCACCAACTGCTAATTTATTTGGTCGTTAGTGACAAAACGTTACATCCAGTCTCGGGTCCCGTCGCCTACCACGACCGAGATGGTTTGTTGAACTCGCACCGCGGCTGAGTCTTTTGAACGGTGACGATTAATTTGGAAGAAGAAAAGTGTCATTTGTCTGCCAAGGTGGTTGAGTGATAGCATCGCTAGCGGACGTTATCCCGTGCCAAGCGGAGAGCATTCGAGTGCGCTGACTTCACGCGGTGCGTGTGCCACAAGAGAGCAAACATCATTCAGAATAAGGGGTCATTGGCCAGGCATGACGGAACTTAGGCGCTTGAAATGACATCTGAGATAGTTCCTTAAACTAGTATGGTCCATCGCACCTGTTTGACGTAATGTTTAAACAAATAAATTATGAAATATGCATCAGAACTAAAATTAGGTCGCTTGGTGGGATATATTTAAAAGAAAAAGAAAAACGAGTGGTCAAAGCTACATTTTTATATTTATCTTTGCTGTTATTGCGAGTCAGGCCTGCTTCAAAGAAACATATTTCAGAGTAGCCAGAATATATTCGTTGCATGAACTGCCTACCTCGGTTTAGCTGCGGACAATATCTTACTATCAAAAATAGAAAAACTATCGCGTTACTCAAAGGAATTCGGGGCCGTTTGAAGTAATCCCATGAATTGGCTTCTAACGTATTCATCTAACCTTTTGTACAAATGTGCTTAAACATTGTGCATTTTGTGTACCAAGATTTAAAGAATGGACCGACCCAAGTAAAGTATGAAATATTAAGAGCGTGAATTTTTTACTTACGGCGGCCCTCCGTTAGCAAGGGTCATATATTTTACTTCTCACGTCTCATGGTTTCAATCATGCTGTTTCTTAACAGGCACGCCTGCATACTTTCGCTTATTGTAACAAAAGACGTCTGATTGATGCCGAAGTGGACAGATGCAGGCAGGTAAATTCGAGGGCACAGACACTGATCTCTGATAGCAGACGATGTTTCCATGTCAGATGCGGCACGGGCTTTCTTTTTCTGGCGAATTATTTTGTAGTTATAATTAATAATGCAGCCTAAAACGACAAAACATCAACAAGACAGTACCTTTGGCGGGATATTTGATATATGTGAGAAGAGCTACCGCCATGCATTTTATTTGTTGACAACCGCGCTATGAATCCCATTCGCGCTTTTGATATTCAGGTAGCGTGATTCCTTAAAATCTTGGTGAACAAAATATATCATTTTTGGCCCCCGTGTACAAAATTTCATATCAATGCATTACCCAAACAGCGCGCCAGAGAAAGGCCTAAATTGGAACAAGCCTGACTATCCTGGGAGCCTAACTTGCCCTAATACGGTTTTGCTTCAAGACTTTACGTGGTGGCAGACCTATTTCCCTTTGGGTTTTTCATTGTGTTTCTCTGGCTCGCCACATAATTAGAAAAGTGCAAGAGTTGCGCCAAAGACGTTATTCGCAACTTTCAGCGAGGGTGGTACCGCGGTGTGGGAATCGTGCTCCTTTGCTCCTGGATGATCGGTTTCAAAATAAAGGTGCTTGCCTACGCCTTTCTGGGGCGAAAAAATTGAGTAGGGCTCTAATACTGCTCGTATAAAGCAAAACTATAATGTTCTTACACGTCGCAGACCGCGCCTCGTACTGCTGTTCTACGACGATCATCGAGATGACAGTCATTTTGATAGGCGCCAGTGCGCCCCCATAGGTCGTGAAAGTGGCGAATATACCGGGCGTCCGCGACAAAACCGAACCCTGTTTTTAGCATCACAAAAATAAACATCGAGGCGAACTCCAACCACTTCAGAACGAAGCCACAGCCCTCGAGAAAGATGCCAAAGTTTCAACACCTACCATTTGCGGAATAAATAGTTAGAAATAGAAAGCTCTTTTCATCAATCAGAGCACGACGTCCGTGAGATGCAGCAGACGGAATGCCTGTGTTTGCGGCCGCATCTCATAGATGGCGCCACTCGACCTCAAGGCTTGCCCTGCTCCCTGGCTTCCGTAAACCCAACGACTGGCGGCAAAGTATCGTATCCTTGTCCCCAGCCTTGTCGGAAACTAAACTAAATAAAAAATCTGAATCTCGTTTTTTTTTTTTTATGAAAAGGCATCCAGATAAATACAAAAGCAGACGTGTTTTGCTTCTATCTTCACGAGCGTGGACAGTCATCTACGTGAACCTGCATTGATTGTTATGTTCAGTTTGATTTGATTACAAACTGGTGTTCCTTATGTTGCAGTTAACGCGCAAGCATCGGAGTCGCGTCGTTCTGTGGTATGCCAAGCTGGGGACCTTTAAAAAAATCAAGCGCAACTTCTGCTTGGAGTTTGGTTCACGGCCACCTTCCAGGTCGGTGATCTGGACGTGGGCCCGGCACTTTGCAGAAGAAACTAGCGTCAAGAACAAAACGCGCGTCGTTCACGTTCCTCCTCAAAGGGAAGTTTCTACGCTTCGCTGTCGTCGATGCCTTCGAGGCAGATCTCCATTTGTCTTTCCGAAGACCCGCACTTTAGTTTGGTGTAGCCAAGCACACCGTCCGCAAAGCTATCCGTGAGATGCGCACCTACAATCTTGGCTTGATTTATAAGTTGTTCCTCAGTGATTACTAGGCGCGCATCGGCTTTTGCCGGGACTAGCTCCTCGGGATTGCACACGATCCATTACATCTGCAGCTTTTGCGGTTTAGTGATAAGGCGACGTTTCACCTGGATGGGCAGGTCAACACCCAGAACTGTCGCTATTGGAGTTCGACGAATCCGCACTGGACGCTTGAGAGGGCTTTGTAGTGGCCGAAAATAACAGTCTGGCGCGGAACCTGGAGAGAGGGTGTCATTGGCCCCTGTTTTTTTTCCACGGCAGCCTGTCTGGAAACACCTGCCTGCAAATGATGCAGGATGAGTTTCTTTCCGAGTTGGAAGCACTGCACATGGAGCGGGACGTATGCATTGTTAATCAAGATGCCGCACACCGCACTGGGCGACGAGTTTATGGCACTGGCTGGACACCATCTTTTCAGGACGCTGGATGGGCCGGAGGTTGCCGAACATGCTGTGGCCGCCCCGATCACCAGACATCACAATATGCGAAATTTTTTGTTTGGATGTTTGTGAAGTCTCAGGTGTGCAAGGGTCGAATCCCCACGCTCCACGCCTTAAAGCATCGCATCGTGAAAGCGTTCGTTCCCATCACGAAAAAGATGCGAGCTTTGGCATGTGGGGCACGCCATCCTAGGCCTCTGCACGTGGCCCCTAGGAGGCCTCGTCGAAGCCCCGGTTCCGACTGAAGCAGAGCCGTGGGGCCGTGCCTAGGACTGATCTGACAAAACTCTAGGGAACGAACTGGCACCTTCCTGTCAAGTGTACGGTTTATTTAATTTATTACTCTGACAAAGGCCCTTCTCAGGGTTGCCAGATGCTGTCTTCACGGAGCCTGGCCACTCATGTCGCGGATAATCTCCCGTGTCTCTGAATCCCCATGCAAAGGAGATTCTTTGGATTCGCCCTCTTTTGTCGTCAAATATCACACCGGACTACCTTCATCTTATGTATTCCGGTGTCGCACAAAATTCAACCTGTAAATCTGTGAAACCCTCGCGTCACAGCAAACAAAAGTGCCGAACCAGCTGGTGAAGCAAGAAAACAACATCATTTTGAATGAATGAATGCATTCTACAATAATTATTGATTAAAAAGCGCAACAAGACGAAGGACACAGAAGGAGACACAGACACAGCGCTTGTTGCGCTTTTTAATCATTATGAATCACCTACTTGCCCAACTTTCTGCCCTCGTCGGCATTCTACAAATACAGAATTTATCGAGCTAACCTGGGTTAAAGAAGTTCAACGAAACCTGGAATTGTACCCAAACCGAGCGGAGCATGTCAGAAACGATGCAACGGAACTGTGCCGCAAATCGCAAGACTGAAACCGGAACTAACCAAAAACCCTTGGCCGATGGAGGCACCAGCTGTGAGATGCGGTCGCAAACAGCGGTATTACATGTGCTGCTTTTCACGGACGGCGTCCTGTCATAAACAAAAACAGTTTTTCGCGTCTAACTTTTTAATCAGGTAATGGCAGGTGTTGCATCTTTGGAATGTTGCTCGAACGGCTGGGGCTACATTCTGACGGAGTTCGAGCTTTCCACAACGGCCATTTAATATTTCGTAGCGAGAACGGGGTTCGATATTGTTTCGGACGCCCGGTGCTAAAATGAGAATTAGCAGTGAAGCCGGAACATCTGGCACTTTCTTGAAAACGTAGGCCCAGAAATGCCCATTTGAAAACCGAGCGAGAAGAACTGAAGCCCATATCTTGCACACTTTACCAACTTATATGTCCACATCTGCCAGACGACAGCCACATTACCAGCAGTGAAGCATAACTTTGGCACTTTTTTTGGCAAATTAGGAAGAGGTTACACAAACACTTACCAAAGAAGGTCAAGGTCGGTGTTTACGTTGGCTTCTTGAGGTTTTTTGTAAGGACATTCTTCCAGAGGCGAAAAGAAAATTATGGCCCCAAAGAACCTTGCCACATTTGTAGAAATCAGATTAAGGCTGTCTCCACAAAAGAAAAGCAAACCCTTTGACTAAAGCGTAGTATATTCTAACATCAGGAGAATGTTTAAGTTCTTGTATTATGCGCGATTTCATATAGGACCAAGTATCAAAAATGAGAAATTCCGGTTATTCCCCTTCTTATAGACAATATATACTTTTTATAAGTTTATATCAAAAACCATGTAAATTCTTATTTGACATAAACAAATTGTAGGTTCGTGAGTTGAGGTTCAATAACGTCGTCACTATTACTTGCCAATACATTTTCTTACAAGAGTCAGTGTACAGTCTTGAAAAATAAAAAAAAATAAAAAATATGATAACTTGCACAAAGGTAGTTTCATACTTCCGCAAACATATAACCCCCCCCTCCTCCAATTAACAATGAAACCTTTAACTTCCCTGGATAATGTCGCTTGCGTTTTTCTTCCTCTTGCATAATCAGTGTAGTAGTTTGCGTAATCGTAATTGCACATTTTATTCTGATCAATTTCTTGTTTTAAGACTTTTTGTTTGCACGGCAAATACTAATGTGGACATGTTTATTCTACAGACATCTCTAAATATTATTGGTGTCTCCTTGATCCTACTCACCTATGAAAATAACACAACGCGACCATTGAAATAGAAGTGGTGTTGACCATCATCGTTGCGAACCGTACTCGAACTCTCCTCTAGTATACTTCTGTGCCGGTCTTTTCTTAAAAATTCGACAACACTGTTTCTCATCTATATATGTCACTCTTGGATGATTACATTGCGACCGACTTCATAGAGGGCAATTAAACATCAAATTTCCACGCAAGTAAGTGTTATAAATTATAGCGAAGAAACCCGGTGTAGGAAAAGAAATACTATAGCATCGTGCGGCCGAGATGCCAGACACGTTTTGTATTCTCGCGCTACCAAAGCATGGCGGGATAGCTCCATCATCACACTTTTTCCCTCCTTAACGAAAAACAATAATACCGTCCTTAATTCTAGACATGTTAATTAAGGTCACCGCAAATTTAAGAGTTGCAATGATCCACTGGATTTCTGGTTGGCATGGATTGTCGCTGCTGCGGAATTTTCAGGAAAGCTGGTAAAGCCTGGCATGAAGCTTGTTGCGTTCGCGGAGCTCCTGTGCCAGTATGCATTTGTTTTGGCGTTTGAAAGTCTTCACTGGCGGAAACTCCTTTTGAGCTTCTTTGTTCAGCGAAGGATTTAGTTGCTCCGTGCTGCATGTTCTGTTGACACACGTGGAAGGTGTTGATCTGGGAGGTGATCCAAATGCCAATTCCAACGAGTACCATCATTGAGGTCCACCTGCACAGATGATGAACTTGTTAGTTGTAGAACAAATCCAAGAACCCACGAAGGACCTGTCCTGAAATTCCGGTCCAAAATTACAGGAGGACACTTAAGAGTGCTTACGCGAAGGAATACGAAAGTATTCTAACACGTAGAGGATTCTGACAAGCACCGCGTCACGTCTTCCTATCGCACACGGCGCTCCGGCGGTGACATCACGCCACCCCACTGCCCAGGAGCGGCGAACTCCGCCGGCTCCACGCCTTCCTTGACGGTGCATCAGCGTTGTTGTGATTTTCTTTGTATGTTTTTTTAGGCAACTTTGACCTTGAGCGCCCCTTCGACATCCGTGACGAAGCATCTTGTATGATGCGTCGCAGCGAATGGAAACGCGTCGAAGCCATTTCAAACGCCGTTTATTTTGATGCCTTATTTTCGCACCATGGAGTGCACCCAGCACCGGGTGCACTCCATGGGACAGTTAATGCTGTCGCATTAAACATGTTGGTCCAGGGTGAGGAAGAGACCCTTGGCGTGCTCCTTGATCACAGCATACCATTTGCTTCAGCTTCTTCAAGAGTATTCTTGAAGTTGAAGCAAAAGTCAAATTGGTCGTTTTAGTGTTTATACAGCGAAGGATCGGTCTGCCAGGATAGGACGGCACTGTTTTACACTGCAGATGAGCAATTTTTCCAGTGCAGTACGACTGCTAACCTGGGGTCTTTAACGTGCTCACGGAGTAGTGATTCACGACGGCACACCGATTGCATCGTACCGGCGTGCGGTATTGTATCCCTACTGCGTGAGCACGTTAAAGACCCCAGGTTAGCAGTCGTACTGCACTGGAAAAATTGCTCATCTACAGTGTAAACCAGTGTCGCCCCATCCTGGCAGACCAACCTTATGCCGTATAAACACTAAAGCGTCCAATTTGACTTCTGCTTCAAGAGCACTCCACTCCGCATGTTCGGGGGCAAAATGTCTACAGCTGTCTTTTACTTCCTGCCCATTGAGCCGCTCAGCTGGGCTGTGAGCAATTAGGGAACGTTTTGTAGTTTCATATGTCAGAAATATTCTATCAATCTTGGTCTGAAAATCTTCAGAAGATGCTTTCTTCAGCATTCCTTTCACCGTTTGTACAACGCGTTCCTAAGCTCCGCTCGATGCTGGGTGGTAAGGTGGAATCAGCATAAGTCTGATCAAATTGCGTTTAAGAAACTCGCTGTACTTGTCACTTACAAAGGCAGGACCGTTGTCCGAAAAGACAACGTCTGGTAGTCCGTGCGTTGAAAAGATGTTTCGAAGGCACTTGATTATAGCATCAGCAGAGGGTGACGACACCGACATGACCTCAAACCACTTTGAGAAGGCATCGGCCAAGACGAGAAAGTAGTGCCCTTGGAATGGACCACCAAAATCAACATGGCCGTTCATGAAGTGGCCATGGAGTTGACTGTACTTTCCGGCCGGAAAGGTGATGTTCTTGGCATTCACGACAGTCTTGAACCTTTGCTGCGATGCTGTCATCTAGACCACCCACCAAACATGGCTGCGTGCTATGGCCTTTATTTTCTCATCTCCTGGATGGCTCTCGCGTAGCAAGTGGAGCACTTGCTCCTGTACTGTTAGTGGAATGATTACTCTTGACCCCCAGAGTTAACAATCTTCTTAAACGCTAAGTTCTGTCAGTTTCGTTCGAAACGGCGACTACGTAGTCATCCGGGAAAATCGCTTCCGGGCCAGACCGCTTTTCTTACTCGTGACAATACTGGGTCAGTTTCAGTGTGCTGTGCAAGGACTGCAGCCGAGAGAACAGCAGGGTACGGCTGTTACAACTTCAAAACGTCGGCTGGTCGCTAAACTTAGAATTTGTTCACTGACAATGGTAATCGACTCAAGGCATCTGAGTTACCTATGCCTGATCCGAGTGGGTAGACCAGGTTGAGGTTGTACGTTGCTAGTGTAACTGCCCAACGTATTACTCGGTGTGACCCTCTCTCTGGAATAGCTTTTTAAAGCCTAGAAGGCCAAGGAGAGGTTTGTGATCATTGCGGCTCCGAACTGGTTGCCCCAATGGTATTCGTGGAACTTCGTCACTCCGAAAACTAGTGCCAACGCTTCGTTGTCGAGCTGGCTGTAGTTCGTTTTAGCTGGAAGTATGCTTCTTGAGGCGAAGGCTATGGCACGTTCCTCTCCCTTTGAATTTCGATAAGCGAGAACGGCTCCGACTCTATATGAAAGTGCGCCGCAGCTGAGAACGATCTCTTTGTCAGGATTGAAGTGCTGAAGCACTTATGCAGAAGTCAAAAGCTCTTTGCTCTTCTGGAAAGCATTATCCTCTACTTGCTGCCATCGCCATGTTGTACTAGCAGCGAGGCGGTCTTACAAGGGTCGAAGAATTGAGGGCAAGTTGGAAAGAGAACGCCGGTAGTAGCTGATGAGCCCAAGGTAGCTCTGAAGCTGCTTCAGATCAAATGGTCGTGGAGCATTTACAACAGCTTTTATTTTTTGTGGCGCTGATTTAAATCCTTCTGCTTCAATTACATGACCGAGGTATTCCACTTTAGAGGCCATGAAGGAGCATTTCTCTAGCTTGAAACTTAGACCGGCGTCTTCTGCACGCTGTAGTGCTTGTTCGAGATTCTTCAGATGGACCTTGTTGCCAAGACAAGTCACGATGATGTTGTCAAAGTATACGACCACGTGTCGCTTGTTCTGCAGCAGATTTTTCATCTCACCGGAAAGTTGCAACAGCTGAAGATACCCCAAACGGTAGTCTGGTGTATATAAAAGTCCTTGTAAAGTGTTAAATTTCACAAGTCCTTTTTTTTACGTTGTGGCTTGAGCTGCATTTGTTGACTTGTTGATACGCGTCTTTTGGGTCCAGTTTATTGAACTTGGCGCCACCCAAAAGCTTTGCCCACATATCCAATCTGGGTACTGGGTACTTCTCGAGAATGGGATGTGCTCCCCCTTGAATGGTGATCTAGCACAACTTTGAGCGTACCAAGTCCGTCAGAAAAGATTTTCTTTTGATTTTATAGAATTCAGTACACGGCGGACTCAAAAGTAAGTTCATTAACATCGGCTAAGCTCATTTAAAGATGGTGCGACATGTGTCACACAAAACACATTAGGTGGGTCTGGTGTGCACACCAAAAGGAGGTTAGTGCACCAAAACACGTTAGTGGCTCTGTTGTTTACACCTGGGTGCATCAGACCCGGTTTGGTGGATTTTTTGATAGGAGTGTAAACGTTTCTAGGCTGGCAATGCAAGGTTACACCTTCTGTCAGAGTGTCGAACCGAAATTTTTATCGGTTCGGTTCCGGTTCGGGTTCACGGCTTTCGGTTCGGTTCCGGTTCAGTTCCGGGGAGCAAAAATAACGGTTCAAACCGGTTCGAACCGGTTCAAACCGGTTTGAACCGCTAAATTGAGAATATATTTTCCGCGTTGTTCTGGCCATTTACACTATTGACGCCGTGAAACGATTAACTATATAGTTTCTTCGATCGTCCGTGCAATTTACTTTTGTTTTTAGCTACCAAAATATAAAATTCAGTTTTAATTTTGACGCAAGAGTAAAAGAAAATCTACATTAACGTACATCACGTCGTCTTCATACGACTCAACACTCCTTTGTTTACCAGTAACATATATTTTACCTGAATCAAAATGTTTAAGTACAAGAGTGAAAAGTTGAGCTTGTTGGTACATACCTGTAAATAGATCAGCTTGAAATTTAGAACTATGCTGTATTTTCTTGTGCTTTCTTCGCGTTTAAGCTAAATTCGAAAGTTCAAGTTGATTTATTTACACGGTATAAAATATTGTCCCGAAGTGTGGTAGGTCGCCTAAAATACCCGTGATTGGTATAACTTTCTGTCGCAGTATTAAAAGTGAAATCGTGATTGTGTCCTTGAACTAAGGAATTAATTAGATCACATAAAATTATGAAATGAGCACCTTGTGGCCATATATATCACTAAATATGGTTTACAAAATATGTTTCACAATATATATGTATATGATGACGACACAACTGAGCTAAAAGCAATGACATTTTTCAAAATGTCACAAAAGTTTTAGGATATTTCCTTTCAGTCTATTTTTTATAGAAACACCGAGCGGCAATCAAAATGCTCGTTTTTCTAACCAAACATTCTTTACACTCAGCACCGCATGTATGCGACTAATCATGCAGCAAGGTGTAATCGCAATTGTTCACTCTAGTCTAAACGCACCTTTGCACTCAGAACGAATCTGGTCCAAAATAGCGCTTGCGCAAGTGAACATTTTCTTATACAGGAGAAGCTGGCATAGCCTGGATGTTGAGGTTTGTTCTTGACAAGAGGCCGGTCAATTAAATTTACAAATGAGCATCACCCTTGCTAATTGATGATTTTAACGCGATAGCGTTAAGGAGCTCATGTCGCAGAAAAGCTGATGTCGGTGGCGTGACTGGAAAATCTTGATTCGTCGATAGGGTGATGACGTCAGAGCTACATGCCCTCACGCAAGAATTTCAAACAACCCACAATGCTCACGTGAAACGTGACATCACGCGTGGAATGAGAGTGATTAAAACATGACATGTACTGCGAATTAAAGGTCGCCGTATGTCTCCAATGATATCACTTTTTAAAGTAATTTCTTTGCCTTAAAGAAAAAACAATTAAGAATTTTAGGCGGGATTCGAACCCACGACCTTTCGTTTGCGAGTCAGATGCTTTTGACTAGGCCACGCGAGGCACGCTTGCGCGGCAAATGAGAATGCGATGCAAACGAGGCCCGTTAAGGCTATCGCGTTCCACTTTTAAAGGCGAAGCTTAAGCGTCCTTCAAGGTTCTTTTTTGTTAAGTAAAGAAGTAGTATTTCACGTTCTACTCGACATGGCAGCTACTTAATTGGACACTTTCTGACGGTTTGCGTGCGTATTCGTCATAGTTCCGCCGCGCGCTCTTGTTTACTTTGTTTTTGTCCAGCCCACAGACACGTAAAAGTACTGTTCACCACATAAAAGAGGCAATAACAGACTTTTATATGTTTGAGAAGTTATATGTGTAAGGAACACATAGTTATTTTAAATTAGCTTCAAAATCAGGAATGTGTGTAAGGCTGTTCCATATCACTTACAACGTGCCTGTCGAGGATAAAAACGCCGGAAAAGATTGGCAGAACACCTTTCAGATAATTTGGGGGCATTGCTTTAGGGTGGTCGGCCCTTTATTTATGTTGTCAAAAATTCTGTTAGTAATTAAATATATTTTTATAACGATCAATACCTTTTACTTTATAAAGTTCACATAACCGCTTGAGACCGACGCGGAAGGACGATACTCGAAACTACGCGAGCTGTGGAGTCTGCGTAAAAGTGTTTTTCTGTTTGCTGATTGGCAGTGTGAAACATCGGGTTGCAGGGTACGCCAAAAGAGCTCTGTGCTCACATGATAAATTGGAAGTCAAATACATGAAATGTAAAAAAGCAGAAAGATAATTAATGTTATTTTTCTAAATAATCCCTTACAGAACGCCTCACTGCAAAAAGAGATGCGTAAAGATGCACGCAATAAAATTCATAATTTCACTTAAATAGGGCGAAGGACAGACAGATATTCTCAAAATCTTAGTATAAATCACATTTCATCAGCTTGCATGAGCTCAAAACTTCGCGAAATACTGCCTCGGGAGGCTAATGTTATATCCGGTTTTACCTGCACTTGTTTTGGGCTCTCACTTTACAACACTATGCTTGAATAGTCATGCGCTCTAACATTTCTCTAGGCTGTCATATATCATCGCGAGACTGCTATAAATACTGCACAACTTTACAATTAGGACATCTATTGCTAGTGTTGCGAACATCACATTTCACCAGAAAGCTGAACTGTTTAACATGGTATGCACGTGACGTCATCACACTATAGGCTGGTGGTCATTGTGATTTCTTCTTGCTGAGAAAATCGAATTCGATGGTGCAAAATGCACGCTACAGGAGGTTCATGCTCAGTGAAAGCCAAGTATTTTAAAGGCCCGTATTATTATTCTTAGTGCATCGTCGTGAGGAACAGCGCAAGCGTCTTGCACAACAAAAACGTGCTTTTTAGCAAGAGCGTTTTTGCACACAAAGTAGTTTCCGGGGTCATGCTTTTTGGTCTGCGCCAATGATGCGGGGAAGGGGAACCTTTACAACACAGTAAGTTTTAAAATTAACTCCCCTCCCCCCGACACATACACACACGCACACACACACACACTTCTTTTTACAGAGGAGCTGTTAAGGGCTAGTTTCTCCAGTATCGTGTCCGTCAGCAAACAAATGATGACACTAAACTCTGGACAGCTACCGCCATCTATAAGTGCCGACGGCAACCAGACAACCGGCTTGCCGGTTGTCTGGTTGCCGTCGTCGCGCATAGAGGGCGGCAACCTCTCCAGCCTTTCCACTCTGGCTTGCAGACTTGCGGCCGGCCATTACTTCATTCCGACCATAGTGGAGCTTCGCTGGTCTTCCTTCTTCACCAGAGTGGAAAGGCTGAAAGTATTCTTGAAGAATTGCCTCCTCCGTTCGTCTGTGCTTATCCGGCAATTTTATTTGTCACTTGTTAACAGCAACCCTTCACTGCTTTTATTTTGCACCCCGTGAAGTTTAAAGGGGTCAGAAAACGATATCGGGTTGGAATGTTCCTGACTTTTCTGAGGCGTACTGGTCCTAGTCAGACCCAAGTATACTCGCACAGGCCGCCACTGTTTCAGAAGCTTCTTTGTCGCGGTGAAATTGCGAGGATAAAATTAGACTATTTCTTTTAGTCTTGCCTTCCCAAATATTGATGTCGTAATTGTGGGATCAAAACCACCCGCCTGACGACAGTCGAGCGCGGCTCATGAATTGGACAGGAGAACTGCGTGAGCACTGTTCATCGGCCAGGGGCGCATCCAAGGGGGCGGGGGGCAACGGAGGCGACCCCCCCCCAAACAAAGTCGACCCCCCCCTTCCTCTTCTCAGAGGGCAATTTGACATCAGTGAACACCCCCCCCCCCTCCCCCGGTACACAGAAAGATTGGGAGAATAGTATCCTTACAAATTTTCCTGTTCCCCCCTCCCCCAAAAAAACAACGGAGTTTTGGATCCGCCCCTGTCATCGGCTTGTAACAATCAATGCCTCGGCGGACATTTGGGTAGTGGCTCGTGTCCAACCACTGCGGTGATGAGAATAGCCGAACTCTAACAATGCCTGGAGCTCAGCACGCGTTTTCTTCCTTTCCAACCCCAGTGCGGGGGTATGACTAACGTTGGCGGCATAAGACATGCACCAGGCCACGTGGCCGCTTCTGGCTCTGAGTTGAGGGGATGAACGATGCTCATATTTCTCTAATTTTTGGCGACTGCCATTGCCTAGAAAAAAGAGCAAAGCCAAGTTCAATCAGTTATTAACGTTAGGGAGTGATCCTGAGTAGTATTTAGTGATGTATAGAAATCTTTTTATAGCTTCTTTAAGCAAAATCGAAATACAGAGGGGTCGAAACTTGGGCAATAACTTGAAAACGACGCTCGTGTGAGACTTACAGCGACTGCCAACGTTCGGCTCTCCCTCTGAGGTCACTAAAATCTTCTTATTTTAAAGGTATTCCTTCTGTACATAGACGTAGTTCTATGTAACGTCATGCTAATAAGTCGCATTTAGTAATTTCAATACTTCTATTCTCGGAGACATCTTTTGGATGCAGTTCAGCAACAACGACAAAATGTTTGGGTGCCTTAATGATGTAAAATTGGTCTTGCAACATTTTTTGGTACTTTCAATAAATACTGTTAAGAAGTAACCCCTGACGTTGATAGCTTGCGAAAAGATCCATTAGTTTTCTCCTCCGCGCAATAGCAGATGCAGACAAAATAAAGGAAAGAGACAGCTGTCGATCCCCTCCTCAACTCGCAATTTGAACAAGCGGCCAGGTGATCTGACGCTAATCGTATACCATCAGTGTTCATCACAGGCATGCCCTAGGCGGCTTGGGTTTGGAAAGCAAAAGCTTGGGCTGAACTTGAGGTATTGTTAGAGTTGGGATATTATCATATTTAATTGAATATGTGCCGTTACCCGAATGTCTGGCGGTGCTGATTGTCATGAACCCGAGCACTCCACTAGGGGTTATGAAATCGCTTACGTCATGGCGTCACGTGACTCGGTGCAAAATCGTGATGTCATGTTACGTCACGCTGTCAACAAGGTGAATACATCTAGTGACTTCCTCAAATTAAATAGAGTTGACGCAGTGAGTCACGTGACGTCACGAGGTCACGTGACATTGCTTGACAACATGTATTGACACCATGACGTCACGTGACAACGTGACACATGGTTAATCATAGTGCGAATACAAAAGCGCCACGAAAACCCACAATTTACCATACGTTGCAATTTTGTATATAACGATTTGATCAATAGATAGAAATACAGCCGCCAATTTTTTATTCCCATATGTTCATTTTGTAATATTAACAAAAAAGAAAAGAAATTACCTTGAACCGTTTTGAACCGGTTACCGTTATATTTTTTTCGGTTCGGTTCCGGTTCAGTTCCAAGATGGCGGCGAAGATTTCGGTTCGGTTCAGTTCCGGTTCGGCTAAAAATAACGGTTCTGTTCCGGTTTTCGGTTCGGTTCGGTTCCGGTTCGACACCCTGCCTTCTGTATCGGACGGTATGTCCGATACAGAAGGTGTAACCAGTATCATCAATTAATTTATTCACTATGTGGTGTATATATATTCGCTTGCTAGAAGTACTCTGTTCGTCGTCATAAGGCCTCACAAGAAAAAAAAGGCGCACTGAAAGGACAATGCTGAACAGAAGCGGCGACCTACTGAAGCTCAGCGTGTTCCTCGTTCCTATGAGACTCCGGAAAAAAATGACCGCATCTCCACGTGGTGAATGATGTTGATTGGGGCGAAGCGGCGTCTGCTCTGTTTCCATCCATGTCAGAAAGAGAATGTGTGGTATGGGATGTGGTTATATACGCATTTGAGCATTTGACCGCAGCGCCCTCTCGTCTATAAACGTTGAGCCAATGCATGCAAAGCTTAACGCGATTATATACGCATTTGACCCCAGCGCCCTCTCCTGTATAGACGTTGAGCGGCTACATGCAACTCCATGACATCCCCAGCTCTTGAGTTACTACCACATCTCAGAGCCCCCTACTCGTCCCGCAGTGGTGGCCGAGTGGTTAAGGCGATGGACTAGAAATCCATTGGGGTCTCCCCACACAGGTTCGAATCCTGTCGACTGCGCAAACATTTTTTTCTTTTATGTGAGCACGGACGCCGGCCGGACGGACGGACGGACGGAAGGACGGGCGGACAAGGCTAGACCATAAGGAGCCTCGCCCCTAAAAAGAACAGCGTTTGGCTAGGAACAAAGAAGCGAGGTGGGCTGGTTATTCTACCATAAAGGGCTGAGTGAGAGGAAGAGGCTCGTCTCAATTTAACCAGCGGAATATGGACCTCATAGATGGAACGTCAAACAGCTCTCGCGTTTTGACGTCGTCTGCTGCAAAGCACAAAAAAAAAACGCTCTACCGCTTTTTTGTACCTTACGCAAGTTCTAGTATATCTTGTGAGTTGAAGCGTCTTGAACACATATTAAGGAGTGAATAAAACATACGTAACAGTTAATTTCTCAAAATGTACAGAACCGACTGGAGAATAACAGTCGTGCTCGCAACCGTGGCATCCAGATGTAAGCTGATCTTTATTTGACGTTTTTTGTCACTTAGTGCGCCTTATGTAGTACGTTGGATCCTGCTGTATCTATTCCCACAGTTTCAACGGGAATCCGCGTTTTGTTTTAATATTTTTACATCGCTAGGGGTAATTTAAACCAAGTGTGGGACTCTTTTATTGGACTAGCATATATGCGGTAGTTTTTGATGTTCAGAAACAACCAAATTGTTAGTCATGTGGTGATCTAGTGCAGCAGCACTATGTGCAAACGATGACCTTCTACTTAATAATAGATACTGAGCTACTATCCACTTACACCACTACTCTACAATCTACCTTATAATAGCTATTTCACAACACTAGACTGAACCGCAGCGCGGCTTGTATGTAGCACGATACTCTTAGCACGAACGAGACGTCGTCTGAATTTTGTGGTTTTCGCTCAGAATTGAGAGAGTGTCGGCCAAACTGCTGCTGTGGTGGAAAGTACTTATTAGGTGCACAAACTCAAGCTGTAACTTAGGTGCCCTTTCCCATATTCTTT
This sequence comes from Ixodes ricinus, assembly GCA_037355805.1. Taxonomy (NCBI): domain Eukaryota; kingdom Metazoa; phylum Arthropoda; class Arachnida; order Ixodida; family Ixodidae; genus Ixodes; species Ixodes ricinus. The sequence goes on along the minus strand of JAZHYW010024744.1, from coordinate 117,366 downwards.
CGATGTAAATTGAGAAAACGCGCCTCAGTCACCTTAACATAGCAGTGTCGCGCAGCGTACTTTTGGCAACATGTGTTTCGTATGTGATGTATAGCTTTAATTCCAAATGCAATTTTGTTCTCGAAGAAGGGCTGTCATCGCATGCGCTATGTGGCAGGAGTTTGCAATGGGAAGGCATTTTACTTGAAGCTGTGCAACTTTACATAAGTAAGGCCTTTGCCACGATAGAACGCTGTATTCTTTTTGCTGATCTGAAGCAAGGCAAAGTTCAACACCGACTCTTCAACAATATGCGCTAATGAAGCCCACTTTAAATGCTGTATAATCTTTTTTCAGTATTTCAACCCTACCACCTGAAAACTTCCGGTTGCCAAGTCAAACCGCTTACGTATGCGCGGCTGAGTAAGGCTCACGTGCCGTCCTTTTGTCTCTGCCGCGCGTAAGTGCGGGAGGAGGTGATTACTGGATGTCGCCGTAGTCTTCACACTGCCTCGGAAGAGAAAGGGGCGGGCTGAAAACGAGATAGCCGAAGGGACGCGGTGCTGTGCATAGCATGACCATGCTCTACGCTTCAATGATACGCCGGAAAAGAAAGAGCGACGATTGGCTAGAGATAGGAAGAGGTCGGCTTGGTCTGGTACGGCGGAATGTCGACTGTAGAAACTGAAGCCGACAAGCGATGAGAAACAGGGCAGGCACTTTCAGGGATTTGAGCCGGCTGACTTTTATTTCAGAGTACTTAGTGTGCTGCTGGTGCTAGCGGCGTCATAATTGGGTAGCGCCAAAATAAAAGAAGTGTCTGTCATCTCAGCCGCACTTGCTACACACTTGGAACAATACTAGTCTTTCTTTTCCTACTCCCAATTTAATCGCGATAATTCATAACAAATTAGCGACAAGCGTAAAACCTGAACCAGCCTCTTCCAGCACAAGTCGTCGCCATATTCAGCTTCGTCATGCCAAAATACGAGACCTTGAAAACCAGAAGGCTGGCCAGTCTACAGGAAAACCAGAAAACTGGTCAGAGTACATGGAATGCACCGCGCTGTTCCTTGAAACCTGCAGCATTCCTACAGCAAAAGGTCAGCCTTTCCTACGACCTGTGGTGCTTAGACGTACTCAATCCTTCGAAGCATTGTGACCCCCAAATTGCGACCCCATAGAGAAGATATGCACTGCTGTCAGCAACCATTTCACTCCGAAACCCTCCGTGGTAGTAAGCTTTTGCAAGTTCAACAGCCTATGTTGACACACGGGAGAATCTGTCGGCGACATTATTGCCGCACTCAACAAACTCACTGAACATTGTGACTATGGAGGCTTCTTGAACGATATGCTTTGCGACAGACTTGTCTGGAAAATTAATGACTCCAAAATGCCGACACGGTTGCTTGAAGAGCCCAGATTGACGTTCGAGACCGCGATCCAGTTTTTACTTGAGATGGAAACTGCGAAGAACGATTCAAGGTTATTGATGAAAAAAGAGGGATGTCAAGTATCAGTCGATGCTCTTAACGGAGCCTAACGAACGACTTCAAAGAACGTCACATAATATCGGTGTGGAGGGCCTCATGATGCGTCTGTTTGCATGCAATTGAAAACAAAATGCAGCGCTTGACACAAGGCTTGCAAGCGTGTGTAAATGCAAGATGCAACAAGGAGAATGCAACGACCCTGGACAGAGATTAGATCACCGTAAACGCCCTGTTCACACCATTGAGAATTCCGAACAGCCGTCCACAAGTCAAGCACCCGTGACGTAGGACACGTGGTCGTTGGAATATGCCAAGACTTCATCTCGTTTCCTTACGACTGTGGAAGTGGCAGGAGAACCACTTCGAATGGGAATTGACACAAGAGCCAGTGTCTCCATTATCGGACAAAAGAAGTTTCAAGACTTCACCGGGCTTCAATGTGAGCCTTCTGATGTCGTCCTAATACGTTATCACTGTAAACTTTCTAACGTCCAAGGAAAGGTCGTCATGTCTGTCCGATTCCTGAACAAACAAGCTACGCTAGCTTTGTATGTTGCATGTGGTCAGACTCCCATACTACTTGGTCGAGACTGGATCAACGTCTTTGAAATTAGTTAGTCGATGTCAGGGAACTTACTGCTGCATCCGCCGTATACTCAGTTCTAGAAAATCACAAAGAAATCTTTTCTGACGGACCTGATGCCCTCAAAGGTGTGAAAGCAAAGATCTTCATTCAGGAGGGAGCACATCCCATTCTCGAGAAGTACACAGTACCCAGATTCGAGGATATGTGGGCAAAACTTTCGAGTGGCATCAAGTTCAATGAACTGGATCTGAAAGTCGCATATCAACAAGTGGAGCGCAAGCCTGGAAGTAAAAGAAAACAAAAAAGCTCGTGATAATCAATATTCCAAAAAGACATTTTCAATACACCAGACTACCTTTTGAGGTGTCTTCAGCTCCTGCAATTTTCCAGAAAAAGATGTCGAATCTGCTGCAGGACATGTGACACGTCGTCGTATATTTTGACGATATTCTCGTGACTGGACTTGACAAAAAGGACCATTTGAATTCTGAAGAATCTCGAGCAAGTACCGCAGCGTCTAGAGGACGCCGGTCTAAAAGTCAAGCTAGAGAAATGCACCTTCATAACCTCTGAAGTGGAATACCTCGGTCATGTAATTAAAGCAGGAGGACTGAAACCAATGCCACAGAAGGTGGAAGCTGTTGTAAATGCTCCACGACCAGTTGATTTAAAGCAGCTTCAAATTTACCTTCTGCTCGTCAACTACTACCGGCGTTTTCTTCCCAACTTGCCCTCAATTCTTCGACCGTTGTACGACCTCCTCGCTGCTAGTACAACATAGAGATGGCAGCAAGTAGAGGACAATGCTTTTCAGAAGAGCAAAGAGCTTTTGACTTCTGCATAAGTGCTTCAACTCTTCGATCCTAGCAAAGAGATCGTCCTCAGCTGCGACGCATGTCCATATGAAGTCGGAGCCGTACTCGCCCATCGACATTTAAAGGGAGAGGAAGGTCGTATAGCCTTCGCCTACAGAAACCTCCTACCAGCTGAAAAGAACTACAGCCAGCTCGACAAGGAAGCGTTGGCACCAGTTTTAAAAGTGACGAAGTTCCACCAATACCTTTGGGGCAACCAGTTCAAAGCCGTAACTGATCACGGACCCAGGGTGGTCCAGCTGCGCCAATTGCGCCATTTTGATCAATTCTCCTTTACCTGCGCCTTGCTGCGCCTAAAGACACAAATTGCGCCAAACTGCGCCAAACCGCGCCAAACTGCTCCAAAAGGGCTAGTCGGTCCGTGAACGAATCCTTTTTGGAAGAATGGCGTTTTCGGCTGGCAACCCGGTGGGAGTTTAATTTTCTAGGCTAGGTGGCGCAAGCTGCCGCCCGATATAAAGTGTAGAGCTGTTACCATAGCCATCACAATCCAATTCAGGTTTCCGGCCCAGTGGCATTATTGCGCATTATTGTTTTGTTGCGACCATTTTGATATGCGGCGTTGTGGCTGTTCATTTCTGCATCGCCACTACTAAGTCCTCTTGAAGATGAGCCAACGTGAGTACTTTTTTCTGCATGCGCGTTTTAAGTTACAGACCCCATAGTAGAAATTTGCTGGGACGCTCGTTCACCGGCAGACCAGCGGCATCATTACCGAACGTGGTACTCTTTTCGGTCGCGTGGTCGTTGCTTGATTTCCTTGTTGCGAATTGTTGCGTGTTCCTTTTCATGTCAAATGCCGTAAACGATTTGTCACCCCTTGGTTGTCATACTGTCGCAGTGCGTGCGAACTCAGAATAGAGCTTACAAACATGTTTAATAAATCTCTATAGTTTCGGATTCTCGGACGCCTTGAGTATATTTATCACGATCACGAAAAACAGGTCGACTTAGCTGGTCAGCAGAAGTACCCACTGTTGTCAAGGCTAGTAAAAGCGCTGCTCTCTCTACCTCATGGCAACGCGGACTGTGAGCGAGGCTTCAGTGAGAATAAGCATCTCCTTGAAGGCCGAGCCTCATTGTGCATTGCGAGCATCAACGGATTGCGGCAAGTGAAGACCTACCTGCAGAGGTATGATGGAGATGCCACAAAGGTGCCCCTGTCACCAGACCTTCTGCGAAGCGTCAAAAAAGCAAGAGCCCGGTATGAGAAAAGAATTGGAAGCAGAGAGGCCGACATGAAGAGAAAAAGCTTGACAGCGCACAAGTTGATGCTGACAACTCGCATGACAAGCGCTTAAAGAAGCAGTTGGAGGAAAGGGTGATCTCGTGCCGTGCGTTGCTGAAGAGGGCGGAAGAGACCATTGGTGCAGGACTGAAGTGCCAAAGCTTGGAAAAAGTAGAAGGTGGCCAAACTATGTTAGCTGAAGCCAATGCTACTTTGTCACGCACTCTTTGCGAGCTGGACGAACTGAAAAAGAAATGCAAAAAGCATTGAGTCAATATTTTTTTTCACCTGTGATATATAGCCTACAGTCAAAAGGCAAGAAGTATTAAGCAATATTTTAGTTTTCATCTGTGCTATTTTGTTACATAGTTAAGATTTAGCTGCAAGAATGTTCTGTCATAAATAAAATGGTTTTCTTATGGTGAGTTCTTTTCTTTGTAAATTACTATATGAAATTCAGATGTTCGTGACACACACAGACATATATATATATATATATATATATATATATGGGGGGTGAGGTAAGATTGACAAGGGCAGCCGTAATATATATATAATAATAAAGACATGGCACAGAACTGCTCTATGTTCATGCTGCTCCAAAATGTTTAGTTTTCCTGATACCAAGGTGCTCCAAAACGAGCTTTTCCCTGCTCCAAAAGGGGAGTTTATGTGATACGAATTGCTCCGAAATTGGGTTTTTCTTGCTCCAAAAATTGCTCCAAAACCTAAAATGGCTGGACCACCAACCTCTCCCTGGCCTTCTAGGCTCTAACAAAGGGGTTCCAAAAGAGGGTCACCCCGAGTAATACGTTGGGGAGCTACACTAGCAACGTACAACTACAAGCTGGTCTACCGACCCGGATCAAGCATAGGTAACGCAGATGCCTTGAGTCGGTTACTATTGCCTGTAGACAAATTCCAAGTTCAATGACCAGCCGACGTTTAATGTTGGAACGGGCGTACCCTGCTGTTCTCTCGGCTGCAGTCGTTGCTCAGCACACTGGGACTGCCCCAGTATTGTCACGAGTGAGACAGGCGCTCTGGTCTGGAAGCAATTTCCCTGGAGGACCGCAGTGGTCACCGTTTTGAAACTGACAGAACGTTTAAGAAGATTGTTTACTCTGGGGATCATGAGTTATCATTCCACTAAAAATACAGGAGCAAGTGCTCTACTTGCTACGCGAGAGCCATCCCTGAGTTGAGAAGACGAAGGCCATAGCACGCAGCCCCGTCCGGTGGATGGTCTAGACGACAGCATCGCGGCAAAGGTCCAAGATTGTCGCAAATGCCAAGAACATCACCGTTCAGGTCGAAAAGTACAGTCAACTCCATTGCCATTTCCTGAAAGACCATGGTCGCTTCTACGTGTATACTTTGGTGGTCCATTCCAAGGGCACTACTTCCTCGTCTTGACCGATGTTTACTAGATTGTCTATTGTTTTTTCTACTCACTCCTATCATAGTCCCCTCTCGGGAACTGAAAGTATTTTGAAATAAATAGAATAAATGCCTTTCCAAAGTGGGTTGATGTCATGCCGGTATCATCACCCTCTGCTGATGCTACGAATAAGTTCCTTCGAATCATCTTTTCAACGCACGGACTACAAGACGTTGTCGTTTCGGACAACGGTCCTGCCTCTGCAAGTGTCAAGTACAGCGAGTTTCTTAACCGCAATAGGAAACGTCGTATGCTGATGCCACGTTAACACACAGCATCGAACGGAGCTGCGGAACGCGTTGTATAGACCGCGAAAGGGACGCTAAAAAAGCCTCTCCAGAAGATTTTCAGACTAAGATTGATCGGATGCTTCTGACATACAGAACTACAAAACATTCCCTAACTGGCCAGAGCCCAGTTGCGCTGCACATGGGCAGGAAGTTAAAGACAGCCGTACAACTGTTGCACCCGGACATGCGGAGTGGAGTACTCTTAAAGCGGCTGAAGCGGAAGGCAGGCTGTGATCAAAGAGCTGGCCAAGGGTTTCTTCGTCACCCTGGACGAACAATTTTTGCCCGGAATTTCAGGACAGGTTCTTCGTCGGTTCCTGGTGCTGTTCTACAACCAACAAGTTCATCACCTATGCAGGTGGAACTCAGAGATGGTACTTGTTGTTACCGCCGTGGGGATCACCTACGAGATCGCCTACCACATGTGTCAACAAAGAACATGGAGCACGGAGCAACTGACTTCTCTGTTGCACAAAATATGTCAAATGGAGTTTCCGTCAGCGAAGACGTTCTAACACCAAAACAAGTGCATACTGGAACAGGATCTGCGCAAACGCAATAAGCGTCATGAAAAATTTTGCCGGATTCCCCAAAAAGACCGCAGAAGCGACGATCTATGCGAACTAGAAAGCCAGTGGATTACTAAGAGCCTTAAATTGCAGTTATCCTAATTAACGTGCATAGAATTAAGGACGGTATTATTGTTTTCCGTTAAAGAGGGAAGAAGTGTGGTGATGATGCTATCGGCGCAATGCTTTGGTATCAGGAGAATAAAAGAAGACGTGTCTGGCATCTCGGCCGCACGTACTACAAGCAAGGGATAACAACGCATGAAGTTGGGCGAGTTGGTTATACATCATGAAAAGGAAACAGCGCAAAAATAGACGAGGGACAGACGCTGTTTCCTTTTCATGACTTAAGGGGATACTTCAACGAAATTTGAAATATACCCGTTGTGTTCAGAAATAGGTTGAATATGATCCACAATATTCGTAAATGACAATCGCACGTTTGTATTTTGAGCCTGGTGGCTGTATTTTTCGTTATAAACGGCCCACTCTGGTAAGCGCTCGGAGAACAGCCATCGGAGACCACATGACATCCAATGCAATCGTGACGTAGTTCGTCTCAGGACGAGCAAAGCTACGGCGAGGCTGACGTCGAGAGGATGACCTCGTCGTTCCAGCCACCGAAGCGGCTGCTTTTGTACGAATTTTGAGTGACGGGTTCATCTTCTATAATCTTGTACAGGAACAATAGCGACTTCTGGGTCACACAAAGGGATTCTTGGGAAGAAGGAGTTCCTCCTTCCCCTCTTCTCTCGTCGTGGCCGGAGGCGAGACAAATGTCGTCACTTTCTTCCAAGGTTCCTAGACGAGCATTACAAACGAGGCGTTAGCGAAAACCACCAGGTGCTCTTTGCTAATCGTTTAATTCGTTTTAAAATTCCGTTTCGTTACTTTTTTAACAAGATACTGGCGTGTTCGATGTGATACTGCTCTTTTGAACACAAATAGACCAAAAAGTAAGTGTCGAAATTTCGTTGAAGTATCCCTTTGAAACGATGCTGATCTCTCTTTTCGTACATCAGATTTACTCGGGATAATTCAGAACACTTTCTTGCGTGAAAATTTGATGCTTGATTGCCCTGTACGAAGTTCGTCGCAGTGTGATCATCAAATAAATAGATTTGAAACAGCGATGTCGAATTCTGACGTAGTATCTGCGAAGCACCGAGGAAAAAAATCAAATTCTGGCAGCTGCACTCAACATATGTTTAGTTTTAGCTTCGTTATTTATTGTAATGCTCCCAAAATAGTCAAGCATATGCCAATTTAGGCCTTTCTTCGTCGTGGTGCATGGGTAATGTATTGATCTGAAATTTTGTGCACGGGGGCTAAAACGGATATATTTTGTGCATCAAGATGTTTAGGAATCCCACTACCTGAATAAACAATGCAAAATTAAAAGCGTGAATGAGATTCATAACGCGGCTGTCTGCACATAAAATACATGGCGGTAGTTGTTCTCACATTGGCATAATAGCCAACCAAGGGTCTGTCTTGTTGATGTTTTGTCATTTCAGTCTGCTTTATAAGTTATAACTGCAAAATAATTCGCTAGAAAAAGAAAGCCTGTGCCGCATCTGACATGGAAACATCGTCTGCTATCAGAGATCAGTGTCTGCGCCCTCGACATTCCCTGACTTCGTCTGTCCACTTCGGCACTAATCAGACGTCTTTTGTTACAGTAAGCGAAAGTGTGCAGGCGTGCCTGTTAAGGAACATCATGGTCAAAACCACGAGACGTGGGAAAACAAAATAAAGGACCTTGCTAACAGAGGACCACCGTAGGTAACAAATTCACGGTATTAATATTCCATGCTTTACTCGGGTCCGTCCATTCTTTAGAATCTTGGTACACAAAATGCACAATGTCTGGCCACATTTGTACAGAACGTTAGTTGAATACGTTAGAAGTCAATTCATGCGCGATTCCTTCAAACGGCCACAAATTCCTTTGAGTCACGCGATAGTTTCTCTATGTTTTTGTAGGAAAATATTGACCGCGGCTAATCCAAGGTAGCCAGTTCACACAATAAATATATTCGGGCCACCCTGAAATATATTAATTTGAAGCAGGTCTGACTCGCAATAACAGCAGAGATAAAAATAAAATTGTAGCTTTGACCACTTGTTTTTCTTTTTTTTTCATAGATATATCACACCAAGCGACATAATTCTAGTTTTGATGCATATTTCATAATTTATTTGTATAAACATTACGTCAAACAGGGGCGATGGACCATACTAGTTTAAGGAACTATCTCAGATGTCATTTCAAGCGCCTAAGTTCCGTCATGCCTGGCCAATGATCCCTTATTCTGAATGATGTTTGCTCTCTTGTGGCACACGCACCGCGTGAAGTCAGCGCACTCGAATGCTCTCCGCTTGGCACGGGATAACGTCCGCTAGCGATGCTATCACTCAACCACCTTGGCAGACAAATGACACTTTTCTTCTTCCAAATTAATCGTCACCGTTCAAAAGACTCAGCCGCGGTGCGAGTTCAACAAACCATCTCGGTCGTGGTAGGCGACGGGACCCGAGACTGGATGTAACGTTTTGTCACTAACGACCAATAAATTAGCAGCTGGTGCAGTTGAGAAACGTCAAAAGTTACAAATTGTGCGCGTAACTAGGCCGCGTCAATACAGGTACTTTTTTTCTAAATATACAGTTAGAAGTAGAGTTGAAGGTGGATAACCTCTAGGCTTGAGAAGAGTATAAAATGAGCGGACGAAATGTTATCACCATACCTCGACCAGGAAAGAACCTGAAAACAAGCTTCTGCCATCAACATCCTGAGGTAAGACATTATGACTCTATTAACTGACACGTCTTTTGTCAGCACGGAGTTGACTCTGGGACCATGCCTTTCTTCATATTTTCTTCTTTCGTGAGAGATGAGAAGTTTCTTAACGAATATTAGTTTTCGTCACCAACTATGAAATGATAATCTTATGTCGAATATAAGTTCAACGATAGTGTTTGCACAAATTCCTTCATGTGGCGGAAGCCCGCATTAAATTTTCGCATAATTATTTTGGACCCGTATTGAAAAGTGTTTTTCAACAAAACTCTCTTTTACATTTTGTGAAATAAAAAAAAATTGCAACAAGAATATAATGTATTAGAATAGCTCGTATGCCCTAATTTTTGTGAACGTTTTAGATTATTGGGCATTTTATATTGTAATTGAAACACATTGTGTAAGAGGATGCACAGCACAATGTTGCAACAAGTTGTGCAAGAGACAGCAAAGAACAGTTAAATGACAGAGTTAGCTTTGTTTTCGTTAATGCCGTTTCGCAAGACACCACACTACACCGATATTTCGGTTTAGAACCAATTTAAAAAAAGTGTTCCTAACCTGGTGTCTAGAAACGTTCCAAATTAAACACAAGTTATAAGAGAAACATTAGTGTAAACTAATTAATGCGTCTTTATCAGCAAAAACAAAAGATGTCGAAAATTGTTACATAGATTTTTATAGTTTTGGGAGAGGAAGGATGCAAGAGCAACGTTCTTAAAAACTATAAGAAAGTTTAAAAATCAAAATGAACATCTTTTTATATAACACGCTAAAATAGCAAAATGAATAATCTATTTGGTATAACGCGAGTTGTTAGCAACAATAACCGTCTTGTTTCCCTTTTTTTAGATTTTCCTTTATTTTGAAAATGAAATTCGGTGCCAGCGTCCTGTCTTTCGCTCTGGCTATGCTCGTGGGTAAGATCGTTTTTTGCTTTATTGCGGATAAAACCCGATAAGGAAAACATATACCTGAAAGTTTCGCAAATCTTACGCACTGAAACACAACATTTGGAAGCCGACAAGTACCAGAGAACTGTTGCCAGACAAACTTCTTATTCTGCATAAATACTTAATTTTCTTTTCGAAATTCTTATAATCAGAAGCTGGTACGACAGTTGCAAATTAAGTATGAACAGCCTGACGATAAAGTAAGGTGGACTACCTACTCATAACTTTAAAGCTAAACGCCCACATTTCTTGATTCTGTCCTGTGAAACATTTGAGGAAACATTTATAGGGCGAATATGGCCGACCATAGTGCTAGTGTTCGTTTTGTTTTTAAACATGTACACAGTTAACAAAATACAATGTTGAATTTTACTTCATCGTCCAATCCTTCTCTCCTTCACTCTCGCCTTTTACGCTCGTGCGGTTTAGAAACCCTCAGGCGTTGTACTCGACAGAGTACCAAGATAAATAAAAAAGGGTTACATTTACTTAGGAGTATTATTCCACAAAAGAAATGTAAAAATGAGTGTCACGTCAGATAAATTGTAGTCAATAAAGGGAGTTGTAGAAAACTGATACCTGCGACTGTACAATTTATGATCGCGTACAAAACACTATCACCGCCTAAAATGAAAGTTGTGACAAGAAATTCAGTTGACACTAGCATGTTAAACTTAACACACTTATTTTATCACCAAACGCAGAAGCGAAATCATTTCCAAAACGCACTACAAGACATGGTTTGAATGCAGTTAAAAATAGACAATATACAAATAGTACAAGCACTATTTGGGCGCAAAACAATTCTTATATATAACTCAATAAACAGAGGGTATTGAAAGTTTTCACAAAGGTGTATTTAGGTGGTACATTTATCACACATATAGTTATGTAGGTTTCAGGAAAAGCAATTTAGCCCAGAAACGTCGGTTGTTTTTATATTCTCAGGAGGAAACCGACCAAAATATTCTGGTTGATACTGCGACTCTCATATGGCACCATTTACTCTCGAATCTCCTTGATCTGCTAGAGGGTGTTCATTGGTACATAATACCGTGTTCATCTCTAAGAAGCAATCGCGTTTTTGCTTTATTTTGTGCTGTCTTTGAGCAGCAGCGTCAACAAGAAAATTGTTGTGCTGTTTTCCTTCTTGTTTCTACCGGAAAGGAAATATTTCGAAATTCGAACGGGTTTCGAAATGGTCGCCCGATTTGAAATTCGAACAGGTTGCCAAACTGTCGACCCGCTCATGTCATGAGATTTCGGGATACGGCTACACGTTTTCTACCGGCACGCGTTTGATAAGGGTGCCCATGGATACCGGCACTCGTTCGATTCCGGCACACGTTGAATACGATACCCCTTTGAGGAAATCTTATAGTTAGCCCCCACTGGGTACAGTTTGAAAGGGGTCGGCGTAGCAAACGCAAATAACGCACCCTTGACGCGTTCTTCGGTATACAAATTTATTAGAGCTCGTGACGTACCTCTGGCGAGAAGGGAAGTTACAGCACATTCGATAGAATTCGTCGTCGAAGAGAGACAGCGCTTAACATTCCGTGGATCATAAAATTTATGTTCAAACAAAGGCAAGTCGTGAACACCACGAAGTACGCGCTTATACCGCTAAATTATTAATGAGGACATAGCAGAAGAGCTACACGCAGAATGGAGAATGCAGTCAACTGAAGCAAAACGAGAGATGGTAGTTCAAGTTCAAAGTGCAAAATTGTACATTTGGAGTGTGGCCGAGGAGCGCAGGTACAGACGATAATAAAATATCAATAATTAAACACGAGAAAGATACATAGAAAGGGGGACGGACAACACCGTCCCCCCTTTCTATGCATCTTCCTCATGTTTAATTACTGTTACCAACACGCTCGTTTTGTACTTAGAATATCAAGACGCGGGCGCTGAAGATCTACAATCTCGCTGGTTCCACATTGGTTTTCTTTCTTCGTCTCCCGGGTGCTCCTCTTCCGGCAGCGATTGCCTAACGTCGACCACACACGTCGTCTGTCGGCTTCCTCGCCAAAATACTGACTTTGTCTTCCCTCCCCGAAGAGTTACTCGGTGCTTCCAAGATAAGATTGAGCCGACCTTGAAAGTTCCCCGTAATTAGGCCCCGCTTTCGCTTTCTTTTTCTCTCCTTCAAACCAGCGCGCCACGTTTCTGTCTGTGTGGTATGAACAGGTTTGCACACCTCTCTGTCTCGATCATTTAAACAGCTTGACTAGCAGCTTAGTAGTTTGACCACACCTGTGAGCAGTTTCAAACCTACCCCAAAACTTGTGAACAGTTTGATTAGGGCGATGATCAGTTTGATCGAACCGGTCAGTAGTTAGGTTACGCTGCTAAACGACGGTATGAGTCTGTTTGAATATCATAAATGTTTCTTTCTCATTAAAGGTGCATAAGTCAAAACAGGGTTTTTAGAAATAATTTTCTCTAACCTACATGAATAAAACTTGAGAATGATAAACGCACCACATAAGGAGACCTTTTTGTAAAGCTTTAATGTACTCTGTTCATTCACTTATTTATATGCTTTCTTTTACGCCCGAATAGCGATTGAAATCAAGCAGTAAATTGAACTCATTTCTGAACATTGGTTCTGCTGAACTCTTCTTGTTTTTTTATTTAGCTCACATCTCGTTTCACTTATGACACGCGTTTGTGTGAACAAAATGAAATTGAAAGCATAGGACCTTGGTGGTATTGCTTTAAAACATTTATCGGCGCATGGACAGTTGGTTTTCCCATTATGGTATTGAAGCTAACATCTTCATTCAACCCTGGAGGTCACCAAAAGGTCCTGTATGGCTTAGTAACAATGTAGAGTGCCTCAGTGAATCACAAACGACGAGGAGGACGATGACTTTCCTCGATGTTTGACATACGACCAGAACTGTTCGATACATTTTACTGGTTTCCGCGCGATTGTGTCTACCTAGGACCTATATAAGGTCCGTCTGGGCCTGTCATGCTTAACTAAGGTGGCATGAGTTTTATGTATTGTTGGCTCTTTTAAAAAATCGTTTCTTTTGTCGGGAGAGCTGCAGGATGCTCTTGATCATTCAAGGAGATTCTGCTGTACACTGGGAGTTTTGAAGGGCACACAATTAATTTTAATTGAAGCTTCTTTGTATCGCTAGATGTTTTACACATATACCAAGTTAGAGTTTAAGTTTGGTTTACATGCGATAAACTATACTGAACTTAACTGGTAGGTAGAGATAACGCTGGCTATAGATTCGTACCAAAAATATATTATATGAAAAAATGTCACTGTCAAACACATCTTGCAGGTGTGGCCCAAGGCCAGTACGATGTCCAAGGTTTCGTGAAAGGTAAGTTTAGCCAATTCAAAAAAAGGCGTTGTAAAAAAAAAAAAAACTTGAAACAAAAATGAATTCGTTTCAAAGGAATGCTTTATCCGCCTAGCAATTTGTTTTGTCAACTGGCGTTTTATTTTTGTATACGGGGTGTTTCACGAAAGGTGGACAAATTCGATACTGCGATAACTACGCGTCGCAACAAAAAAAGGCTTGTGTCTTTTTCGTCCTGGGCCAGGGGCCTATTTAGGAAAATTATTAAAGTTCGAGATAATTATATTGTTAATTATTTTTGCGTAATTAACTTTTTTAATATTAGGTTTAAGGGCATGATTTCAATTAGAAAATTGCTCAGCATCATCAAAAAACATTAAATCAACAAATTGACGAACGATAGAAGGTACGCGAAGCATTTTACGGCTTTCTGAGAAACCGTACAAATTCGACGGGTTTTTAATAGAAAAAATCGTAAGGGTGCAGGCGAGCTGGTGAATATTAACCCTGTTGAATTAACCTGAGACTGGGGCAGAGAAGAAACATCAAAACGTAGAAGGGAAAGCAAAAAGACAGGACGACGTCTCAAACTCAGCTAACTGGTTTAGGAGGTGGACTAAATAAACCAGTTAGCTGAGTTTGAGACGTCCTCCTGTCTATTCGCTTTCCCTTCTACGTTTTGATGTTTCTTCTCTGCCCCAGTCTCAGGTTAATTCAACAGGGTTTTTAAGTTTCGGTTTGTTATCGGAGCGCATCTCAGCCCCGGCAGCACCGCGCCCCGTGGAGAGATAGTGCATCCAACCTCTGCTGCGCTGTCATCGCGCGACGCAGCGGAGGCTGGTTGCACTATCTCTCCACGGGGCGCGGTGCCACCGAGGCTGAGATGCGCTCCGATAACAAACCGAAACTTAAAAGCCCGTCGAATTTATACGGTTTTTCAGAAAGCCGTAAAATGCTTCGCCTGCCTTCTATCGTTCTGCGATTTGTGGATTTAGTGTTTTTCGATGATGCTGAGCAATTTTCTAATTGAAACCATGCCCTTAATCCCAATATGAAAAAAGTTAATTACGGAAAATATTTAACAATATAATTATCTTGGACTTCAATAATTTTCCTAAATAGGGCCCTGACCTCGGGACCAAAACGACAGAAGCTTTTTTTTTGGTGCGACGCGTATTGCATTGTACTTCTGAACGTATTATATATGTATATATATATGTATATATATATATATATATATATATATATATATATATATATATATATATATATATATATATATATATATATATATACAGGGTGTTTCACGAAAGGTGGACAAATTCGATATTGCGAAAACTACGCGTCGCACCAAAAAAAGGCTTGTGTCGTTTTGGTCCTGGGCCAGGGACCTTTCTAGGAAAATTATTAATGTCCAAGATAATTAAATTGTTCATTATTTTCGCGTAATTAACTTTTTTAATATTGGGTTTAAGGGCATGGTTTCAATTAGAAAATTGCTCAGCATCGTCAAGAAACACTAAATCAAAAAATTGCAGAACGATAGAAGGCACGGGAAGCATTTTACGGCTTTTCGAAAAACCGTACAAATTCGACGGGTTTTTAAGTTTCGGTTTGTTATCGGAGCGCATCTCCGCCCCGGCAGCACCGCGCCCCGTGGAGAGATAGTGCAACTAGCCTCTGCTGCGTCGCGCGATGACAGCGCAGCAGAGGTTGTATGCACTATCCCTCCACGGGGCGCGATGCTGCCGGGGCGGAGATGCGCTCCGATAACAAACCGAAACTTAAAACCCGTCGAATTTGTACGGTTTTTCGGAAAGCCGTAAAATGCTTCCCGTGCCTTCTATCGTTCTGCAATTTTTTTATTTAGTATTTTTGACGATGCTGCGCAATTTTCTAATTGAAACCATGCCCTTAAACCCAATAATTAAAAAGTTAATTACGCAAAAATAATTAACAATGTAATTATCTCGGACTTTAATTATTTTCCTAGAAAGGGCCCTGGCCCAGGACCAAAACGACAAAAGCCTTTTTTGGTGCGACGCGTAGTTTCGCAATATCGAATTTGTCCACCTTTTGTGAAACACCCTGTATATATAGCTGTATATTTGTATATATATATATATATAGTAACGTAAACTTCTCCAACATACCAAAAGCTTAAATATTTAGGATATCCCACGTAATATTTTACCGGGAAACCACCCTGTTTAGGCTTCACGACCTCGCAGAATCCGTTTTGTTTTTTATTTGACGGAAGCAATTTGATCGTCGTTACAGAGAGGTAAATTGGCAACGATACACTAGGTAAAATACATAAACGATTGAAAGTGCTAAAACATTTTCATAGGGATCTAATATTTGAGTGAACATCTAGTTCTTAAGTTTTGCAATGTGACAGCTTTTCTTGCGTCCTCGTTTATAGATGATATTGCAAAATTGTATTAGAAAACCTAGCGTGAAAACTACCAGGCCGAAAATGTGGCACTCGACAATGATAAAACTTGGACCGAGAACAAATAAAAATTTAACAACCAATGTAACTTTTCTACTGGGAAGCATTTACAAAATAGTTCAACTAAGTGTTACAACCGCGACTTTTATTTTATAAAGCACCTGAATATTTTTATGAGCATACTTGCAGCCTCTAACATGGGCGCGCCGCAAATAATTCGTACCACCAAATAGAATATGTCAATTTTTTTTTAATTTGCAAACTTTTTGGTTGTTTAAGCCAGAACAGTAAATAGCCGGTAGGAGTGTAAAATTCCATTACCGTTTATTTTTTATGTGGCTGTTAGACTTCGCTCCCGGCCCTGGAAAATATTTAAATGAGATGGAACAAGATGATTTCCCCAGAAGGAAAATAAATATCGCGTTTTACTCCCATTCAAAAGTTAAAGTTCTACTTACAGTAATGATGCCTGCTATGACTGCTTTGTTTGATATAATTGTTCGGGTAGTGGATTGACCAGGTCTCCGTATATTTCGCGATTATTAAAACTAAATAATTGTAGCATTTTTTAATGTGCCTTCCCAGATGCTGTCCCGGCCAAGAATGTTACCGCGGAAGGTAAGCTTACTGGTGAAAACAATCGCTTAGTATCACTTATTAAGTTTGATGCGAATTCATTTGAAATAATATTATAACCTAAATCGGTCTAATTTACAAAGATAATCCTCTAGATAAAACAGAAAAAAAAACGCGCAAACGACAAAAAAAAAAAGATCGTCATCTGCATTTTGACATTTGACAAGCGGAGTGCGCTGTGTAACTTACATGTAGGGACATTAGCGACTAGAATTTTCAATTATAAGTGTTTTGTGGAAAGCACTGCCATACACACAATTTTTTTTGCTGAAGTTCGGAGAGTGTAAAGGCACGAAAGAAATACAACTTATATATTCGATTAAAATTAAATTTATGAACTTGATCACGGTTTTATCACAAATCTGTCTTGACATAACAAATTTTGTTTAAACAATTTCTGGTAGGTTGGAACTTGAAACTTCCAATATGTTCATTTCTTTTTAGGTCAAGACCTACTCTTTCGTGTGGAATACATCAAAGGTAAGTAACAACCAATACACCGCAGAAAAACCGTTCATAGTTGTTCGAAACTTGGAAAGCTACAACAAAGTTGCCAGTGATTCGTCGCACTTGTTTCCCTTTTGCGCTGTCCTTTCTTTTGGATCGTGTAAAGACATGAAATAAGTTACTCCCGCAGATGTTAAAAACACAAATACGAAAATACTGCAACTACAAAACTTGCTATTTTAGTTATGAAAGTTTGCTTTCTACAAGAGAAATAACACGCGTTTCACTGCAATATATATAACTTGTTTAAAAAAAAACGCTTTGTTTCCTTTCTGTTCCAGGAAAACTGTATTCCGGCATTAATGACCTTGGTGAGTGATGAATTCATCAAAACTTTTATTAAAATAAAAATCTCCTGTTTTATTTCGTTGCTGCGTATAAAATAGTTCATCACACTATTCGCACAGTAGAATCGGCCAAGTCTTACCCGTTATGTTCTGCATCCTTCCGCAAAGCACATTTTGTGCTGCTACTATTAAGTTGCTAGACAACTAAAAATATTGTCGTTATTTTTTTTGTTAATTTAAGTTGTACATTTCTTTCGAAAATATGTTCAATGTCAACATGAAGCTTTATATTCGAGCACACGCTACCTCACTGCCCAGGTTCTTTCCGCAGTTGGTAATAAGATGCATTATCTAGAAGATTTTCCAGGCTGCATTGGCACCGAACTTTCAGAGTGGAAACTCCATAAATATATTTCATAAGGTATATCTTGATCAATCTTGTTTTTGTATTAAAACAATTACCATCGAATACTATTCAAAAGTTATTGAACCATTGGCTATAGATTCTTTCAGTACCTCTAGTTTGAGTTGTGCATACGATTTGTAAAGTAGGGTACTGATGCATGGAACATTTTTGTTTCACGCTGCAGCACATGTTGCATAAAGCAGGGTCAAAAATGTAATTGAAAAATCAAACATAAATTTTATGTTTCATTTTCTTGTGTGAAGATAAAGAATATTAACATTATTATCACATCGTGCTTCATCACAAATAAATTACGAAGGAATGAATTATTAATATTATATATTATCATTATCAATATTTTATGTGCAAAAAATTATTCGATTAAAATCCGATATATTTTATTTAAATTTGATTAATTTGATTTAAATAACGGTATCTAGAAAAAAAAAGACTCGTTACAACTATATATATTTCTCAACAGGGCTGATTGATTCATCAATTCGTCCGATCACTGACAACGATGCGGAAGAAAAAATTATTTAAACTGAAAAGTACAATTTATTTAACAATATTTTATTGATGTAATGCATGCAATCGAGAACAAAAATCGCGTGATATTGTTAATTAGATAAAAATATTCATTTGGTTATTCTTTCGCGTTCCCAATTTATTGCAATAGAACATTACGTTTCCGGTTTTCGTTTCTTTATTTTGCGTTTTGGTTTTGTTGAAGTAGGATGGAACGTAGCTGACGAACGGAGTGGAAGGTCGAAATCAAACTGAACACTCCGATTGGCTCAGAGGAGCACTTAATTTTGCTCGGGTTCTGTCTGCTATCAATTTCTTTTGCTGGATGATTCTTTCATTGAAATACCAAGAAATGCTCAAAGAAAGCATCAAATAATGGACAAGCGGTAAATTAACAATATGGGCCGAAATCTTTTAGCATTATAATAAAAATTATAAATGACATAATTTCGATTTTTGTTCCGCATGCTGCACTTCAAACTCCTTGAGCGTGTGTTGTTAGCAGCCATGACGAATAATTCCTGCTAGTACCGAGCCCGCAGTCAGAACTTTTTTTAGGGGGGGGGGGCACTAGCTGAACCCTCCCCCCCCCTCCTCCTACCAAATTCCAAATTCACACCAAATTTTATGATGGCACCGCAGGGTGTAAAAACAAGAGAAAGAGAGGGCGTCTAGCTTCACGTCCGCGGAAAGGCGATGGACATTCCCCCTCCCCCTGCCGGCCAAATTGGGGGGGGGGGGAGTAAGCGCCTTGATGAAGTGACGAAAGAGAGGAGAATGACAGGTCCAACGAGGACGCAGGTTTTACCGCAGTCTTAGCTTAGGTGTGAACGGAGTATACAATCAGGCAGGTAGGCGCAAAGAAAGCCCAGGGACAAGAAAATAGACGAAAAACCAAGGCACCGCACCAAATACACAGCGTGCACTATGGGGGTTTTGTATATTACACCCTTGTCATATGGCTCTTCTAATACCGGCCGTACAGGCAGGTGCTTCAATGACCATGCGCGCGACCATGATGCGGCCACGCAAGCAACACCGTCGGTACACCTTGCCACTCACTGCAGTTTTTGTCCATGTGCCCCTTAATTTCGCGACAGCAGATTTTTGGCTAGGTACCTCGATTAGGTTTCTACAAAGCTACATGACGATTTCGAATCAAAGCAAAAGGCGATAAGTGTTTACGTGACACGTCACTGTCTTCATCGGCAAGTCAGTGTTCCTTTTGGTTACGGGGGTTACAACGGAGTTAGCCGTGACTGTTTCTCTGACACAGCTATATATATGATTATATTTTTAAAATAACAGTCAGTTGCGAGTGCGTCGCTCTTTTTCTGCTTTCCTGTCCCTGTGGTCTTTTTTAGCTTATTTATGTGATTATGAACCAACTGGCCCAAATCGCCAGGTTAATGGATGGTACAACTGTGTTAAACTAAAAGAGGGATTCTTCTGACATTGAGAAATCACGTTTAATGTAAAATATACACGAGAAGAGTTCAATAATATTTTAAGTTGTTGAAAGCTGAATCAGAAACAAACTGCAATGTATTTTTTTTTTCAGTGTTTCTTCATATTTTTAAATCACAACGGCACTGACACAAGATAAAGTGAACAACTGGAAACAATTGTCAAAATATATGATATTTCCTATATCCTCGAACTGGCGAGGCGTGTCTGGCATAGCTGTCTGTTATCCCGTAGAAAAGCTCACTGGAGACAAGCTGACCCACTTTCGCGCGCGTCCGGAGAAAAGCTCACTTGTCTTGCGACAGACGCAGAGAAAACCTCACCTCGAATTAAATTTTTATGTAAAGTTGTCATGATCATTTAGTAGCAGTAAGGCTACGAATGTTTTATGTGTTTATCAAGCAGGCGGTACACTGTTCAACACAGTTAGAAGCCATTTTTCGCATTTCACTTAGTGAAGGGTTTGACCAGCCTCAAACTTTTATCGCACAAGTTTGTGCCCCCAAGGAGCAATTTCCACCGCACGGTCGTTTTGGTGGCAACCTCTAAAATGTAAGAAAAGAAATTCCTACCGCTGTTTGTTCTGACAATATCACGCAGCGTACACACTTCACATCAGGACGCCTCTGCTGTAGCCAAAGAAAAAAAGATAATTAAAAAAATAAGACTTTTTTTAACATTTGCTTTAAATTTCTTCGATTTAAATCAGATTAATTTGATAATATGAAATCACTGTAGGTAAAAAATATTGCTTCTTTCTCACTATTTTTTTTAAACACGGCTGATCGTTTGATTATTTCTTCCATCAATAATACGATTCGGAAAACAGAGTTACTTCAATTTTCGGTATCGAAAACTCCGCCATACTAGAACAAAAGCAGCTTAGTTTTTGTTAGCCAAAAACCGGTTTTGGCTACTTTTTTTATTTCGATCTCACTTATTTGCAATACATTACTTTTCCAGTTTTAGTTTCTATCGTTCCCGTTCAGATTTTATTTCAAAACGATGTAAGATAACTGACGAAGTAAGTCGAAGGTAGTAATAAAACTCAACGCATCGATTTGCTACGAAGACCACTGATTTTTGCTCGTATTCGATCTGATATAAAAATTTTATGTGTGATCACTCTGATTTAAATGCATGAAATATGTGCATATTGACAGCATCAAATGACAAACAAACGGCAAATTAAAAAAAAAAAAATTTGGATTGTTTTTGCTGGAAAGTTTTGATTTAAATCATACTAGTAGTAAAACCGGTCTGATTGTGATCTTGATTTATACTCTCCACCCTGGCTATAGCCCTCCTTCTCCTTTTATGCCAACCTATTTCGTGTGTTATTATATGTAATTTTAAAGTAGCCGGGATAAAGGAGATTCGACATTTTTGTTTCCCGTTCCATAGAGGTATGAGTTGAAGCCACTGCTTCTTAAACAAATGGTGAAATGTGGAGAGTTGACAATACGGTGTCGGCATAATACATAAAACGAAAACTTATAATCAATTATCTAGAAGCTACACATGCTACAATCCTCTACACTGGCTATAATTGCCTCGTTATTTTTATGTTAGTGGTCTAATGAAAATATTTCTTTCTCCGGGCAACGCTGAAGTGGTACAGGATGCTTCTAATTTTAAAATAAATTCTGCCAGTGAAACGCAGACTGACTGCATGAGCATAAGGCATCCTAGCGTAATTCACTCGAGGGAACCCCGATTCTTAGATTCGTAGATGAGCGTTTTTCTGAACTTTGGTTATCCTACAGTCGTTCTTCCTTTTGCCTTTAGTTTTTTTTTATCGATTAATACTGACTAAAAATAAAACTGATACATAAAAGCTGGCATTCCTCTATGTGGGGTTGTAGACTGGTCGTAATTTTAGGTAATTCAAAACAAACAATGTGTGAAGCGAAAAAATAGTCAACATGCAGGTTATCATGCGTGATCAATATGATAGAAACACTACTTTCGACATCGTCTTTTAGATCAGAAGAGTATGTAGCAACAGCCAGTGTTTGTACTTCCAACACCAATAAAAGTAATGTCTTTGATGCATCATTACGAATTTAAATTTATTAGTTTTTTTATGATTCTTCGAAACGTAAGAACAGAGGTGTTCAATTTGTTTTGAATGTAACGCGGCCAGAAGTAGGTCGATGCCGACGCTTAGCGGTAAAGAAGAACACGCGTCAAAGAATATTATTTACGAAAACTGAAAACAACTAAAAACTCAAATTAAAGTGTTTATTTGCCATCATTGAAAAACGCCGTGACTTGAAGTTTGTCCCCAAAAATAAGTAGTTGTTTTTTTCACCACGGCCGTCTTTGGAGGAATTTTTGAATGTATTTGCAGGAATATCTTCAATGTAATATTTTGACGCGGATCGAAAATATGATCGCAATGAATATATTAAACTGCATACGAATGTGAGGTACTACAAAACCGCACCTCATCTTTAAAGTATGTATATTATTGTGTTGACTCCTTTTCATCGAGACCCTTTTAAATGAAATGGCTCCGGCCTGAGCGTGCCAATCAGAGCAACGAAGCAAAGCATCTGACAGCGCCGTAGTAAACTCGGTTGGGGTAAATTGAGAACGGAACGGGGCATCTCGTAAACGCTGACATCTGTGGTTCCGACAGGAAAAGAGCAAAGCATTAATAAAAATAAGAGCTTATGAAGCGAATACGCAGCCAACACGCGGAAAACATCGGCCGGCAGCGCCTGCTCTGCGTGCGGCTCCATACAACTGGTAGTTGCCCGCTCGCAGAACGAGCGTGCCTTAGTACTATGTTGATCGGTCTTGAACTGCGCATTCATTCCAAACAAATTAGGCCTTCTTTTTCTTTTTTTTTTGCTGCGACGTGTTGAAGTTATATCATTAAATGTCTGTTCGCACTCTTGCTACCGAGTACGACCGAGAAAGACGAGACTTGTTAAAACCTCTTAAAATTTCTTAGGACGAGAAAACACACTGACACGCTGGCGCCATCTATGCGGTGAACCTGGAACTATGATAAAGGCTCGTTTATAACGTTGACAAAAGT
This sequence comes from Ixodes ricinus, assembly GCA_037355805.1. Classification (NCBI taxonomy): domain Eukaryota; kingdom Metazoa; phylum Arthropoda; class Arachnida; order Ixodida; family Ixodidae; genus Ixodes; species Ixodes ricinus. Next base: position 94,479 of record JAZHYW010024744.1, on the reverse strand, counting down.
TTTTCGATCCAAGAAAAAAAAAGGATAATGCGCAAGAGAAATAGAAAACATGCCGGACCGCCAAGTTTACACTGCTACCCACTAGATTGCGCCATTGTGTTCTCTAGTTGTAAGAGGGTTCAAGAAACCCATTTTTTAGAGATCGCAAGAGTGTGAACGGGCCCTTAATGTGTGTGCTGCGTGGTGTTCGACCGTCGCCAGATGATGCCGTAGGAAAGTATTGTAAATCACAATACTTTTAAATTCGCCTATTGTCCTGTGCTTTCTGGCATACCTATAAATGCTATAATAAATTATAATACATGAACATCTTTATATTACAGGTGACGTGTACGATGAGATTAAAGCTCTTTTCACCAAGCGTAAGTCACTTTTTAACGAAGCTCAATTTGTGCGGTAATCTCCCCTTCCTCAATTCATAACAGCGATTTATTTTATATATTTCGTATACCACGAAGACGTTCAAGCAAACAAGTTTAAACTTTTAGACTATTGTTTGGGGTTTTCGGGCTCTCTCTCTCTCTCTCTCTCTTTCGTTTTTTAATGGAACAGGACGCTTATAAACTACCACGAGTTGATTGATTATTCTAAATACTCCTATATAAAATGTTCTTCGGAGCCAGACTTTTATATGAACATGTAAGAACTTAGAACCTAAACATTGGTCCTCCTTGCGTTTACAGAGGGTGTTGACTTCAAGAACAGCGTCCAGAACACGGGTAAGGGATTTTGTGTATCCTTAGGACCGTTAGCTCATATCATATGCTGTAAGCTTGCTCTGAGCGAAGACAGAGTGCTAGCACTAACATACGAATATAGTGGGAACCTCAACCGAAATCGGGAGCTCACAAAACTAGGCTGGAGCAATAGGCGGGGATACATAACCCCAAAACATATCACAGCGATATCTCTAACGCTTCGCCATATTATTGGAAAAGAAGTAGGCGATTGAAGACGGCCGACGCGGCCGACGAGCATGTGACGTCACGATCCTCACACCCTATCATCTTCTCTTTGTCCCCTCGAGAAGGTGAACGAAGCGATGAGAAGAAAATCAAGGCCGTTTTGCCTCATTATCCACTGTTCCAGGAGGATAGTGGCCTCTAAATCCTCGGTTTATTGCGCCCTTCTTTTCCAAAAATGTGGCCACCCGTTTGATATGTCGATGTATGAGTGATGTTTTGAAGTTCGTAGTGTCCCGTTCAAAGCTTTTGCTGCCTTATAATGAGGAGTCGAAATTGCGGCTCAGCATCCTTTTAAACCAGTTATTTTATTGTGACATCAGATAACCTGAAAACATAATCTTTGTCACACATATGCAACAAAGGGAAGCATTGTACCTTTTTTGTTTGTTACCCACCACTTATTTATTACCCAAAAAAGGGACCGTAACGTATTTAAATAAATAAAAAATTAATCTTTTGCAGTTAAATATATACATTAATAATATTTAAACACGCCTAAAACGAAATTAAAGCTAGACGGCTGCTGTCTTCAGTATGCATTTATCACGCTCGCCATGCAGTAGATGTAGGAAATACCCTCACAGTAAGCAAAATAAAGAGTGTTGTTCAAACAATTGATTGGCTTCGTGTGTCATGTTTTTATTGCAGTGCTGACAGCTCTTACAGAAGGAGGCTAAACCAACTTCAATATATTTCGAAATGCCAACTGGATTAGATATGTTTATTGACCAGTTTTCGCTTTCTGATCAAATTATTTTGAGACTGGACTTCGAGGGGGTGCCGACGCTTCCGCCCACAATTAGGCAGATAAGTGTCCAGGGGTACTCCTTTGGCCCACCACTCCATTATCTCGGCAGCCTCACCCTGGTGGAAGGGCCGATGTGGTGCTGCCGAGAGAATGGCGAAGAGACGTAACGAAGGCGTCCCTCGTCCACGTATTATTATGAAGGATAACTTCGGCGCTACTCCTGAGCCCAGGTTTGACATCATTTGACCAAAACGCAAAAACTGTTCAATGAATACCTCGAAGTCACATTGGCAGTTTGAAAACAGTTTAAATTTATCTAGCGTCTACATGTAAGTGCTGTCAGTACTGCAATAACAACATAACAATTAAAACATATAAGCAAAATATCTACTTTAAATGTTTTTATTTCATTGTTTTCTTTACACTAGCAGTAGTCCCCTTACCCAATATCTGCCGAGCGTGTTAAATACAAAATAAAGACGGCACCCATGTAACCCTCATTCAATTCTTTTATAAAGTTATGTTAAAAAACATTAGAGAATGTTAAACTATTTAAAAAACTGTTTCGCTACGTGTAATGTAAAAATAACTATTGCAAACTAGCCCTGCCGTATATGGCGCATAGTGTAATAGTATCGAAGATTGAGCAATATATTGAAAAGTAAAAAGTTTTTTACCACTTTTTTACAACAATTCGTTAAATATTGTTCAGCAAGGTGGTTAATTTAAGATAACAAGTAAAGGACTTAAATCTACCATTTTGATAAGCGCACTATTGCAGGAACGACAGTAGAAATTAACGTTGAAAGGAAACGAGACATCATAAACAATATCATACATTGAATGCAATCCTGTTGGTGCTTCTTGTTTTCTTGCCTCTGAAATTCTTGTCACTATCATGGCTTCCTACATTTAACATTTAGACTAAAAAACGTATGGTAAAATTGTTAACAGATTTCTTCTGAAGCTGACAGATCATAATATTTTTTATTTAAAAACTGTGTGAGCCAATGTATCACAATATACTGTAAAGTATATATCTAGAACTGACTCAAGCACCACATGAATCTAAGATGATCTCCCCACAAATATATATCAGTGTTTTAATGGTGGTTAATAAATTACCTATACTTCAGCTCCTAACGTAACTTATGCACGCCTTGCCGCTTTGTCAAATTGCCATCGTTTCTTTACCACCTTACAGGAACAAAGTTGATGGAAACCGTGAAAGGCACCATTGGTATGACTAATCTTTTTATGCGTCACGTGTTTATGTCCATTCACCTTCTACCCTTCTAACACGTGTTATACTGATACCGTAATCGTGATGGGAGAACGTCTATGGCGGTAATTTATACAAACGAGCCGTTGCATATAAGCAGGGGGTTCAAGTATGGTTATATTAATGCGAATAGCATTTTAATGCGAATAGCATTCTTTGGCTACTTCACGCACTTTTCGTCTATGTATCTATCTATCTATCTATCTGGCTATCTGACCTCTTACGCCGCGGGTCGATAAATAAATAAAAAAGACCGGCGCCGGCTGGGATTCGAACCGTTGAACCTTTGATCAGCAGGCAGACGCGCTAACCACAGAGCTATGAAGGCAGTCATTCAACGCACTCTAAAGGGTTGTTTATATCTTTACCATAGGACGCGCTTTACAGCGCTGTCACAGTGCCGGTGCGCGCGTTCCATGCACGAGGGCTCATTCCGCTCTCGTGAGGCTGAGCACGGCCGCTAGCTCATCCTCTCCCGCGCTCGGGAGAGGGTGATGTAGCGGCCGTGCTCAGCCTCACGAGAGCGGAATGAGCCTTCGTGCATGGAACGCGCGCGCACCGGTAGCTGTGACAGCGCTGTAAAGCGCGTCCTATGGTAAAGATATAAACAACCGTTTAGAGTACCGTTGGTTGAGACTAGCTGAGACGCCAGAAAGTCTGGTCGGTACCATTTTGAGTGTTTGTGCGTATGGCGCGTGCTTTGCTCGCCTTCCTAAGTGACACAAACGCACGTGCTGGGCTGCGGAGATCGTGCGCAGGGCTGTGAAAGTGTCAACAAATTTAGAATCGCCTCAAGAGTGGGCTGGCGTATCTAGAGTGTGCCGGCCACCTGACGAACGCGCATAACTCCGCACCGTTTGATGCTATTCGCATTAACGTAGATAATCATTCCCAAAGGATGGGTTCTGCTGATTTTCATCTACTAAATAAAATATTACACCTTAATTTTCCTCATAACCCCGTATGCCAAAGCCAGTCTGACAGGATCATCCCTAAACGTACTATTTAAGAAACAGGTAATTAAATGGACAAACTATGCATGTAACGCTGAAATTCGGAAAGTAGATTTGTTTCATGAACTTAGGAATGGCAGCGCTAATAAAAATACACGTATATTACATTCACTTTTTTTTTCATCCGAAAGTTTAAAGACGGGGCTGTACTTCTCAGATCATTCGCTACAGAACACATGAAAATTCGATGGTTTTATTTGTCTTTTTATAATCTACTTATTCAATTTAAATGCAAGAAAGACAGCAAATGCCACATATTTTATATTTTGCTTTGTCCGGGCCACCGGCATCTTTTTGGTACGTCAAGCATGGTCATGCTCAGCACGTCGCTGCTTCTGTTCAGCAGTCTCCTCTTCAGCCCTCTGGCTTCCTTTTGCGAGGCATTGTGAAGGCTGCACATCCAGTGAGAGCTGAATCCCACGACCCACGGGTTTCAGTGATAAGGATAGGAAGAGCGTTCGTGTGCCGCAATCTTCCGTGCATGCTCATTCGATTTGAAGGGACGACTGGCAATTTTCAGGGGTGACTTCAAAAATGCTACCGAGTTAATTATATAAGTATGAATTAACTGCTGAACCAAAATAAACATTTTTTTTTCATTGGTACACTGCCCAGTAAATGTCCTTTGCCCTAAACGTTTTTTTACCTAATAACCGTAATACCATATCAAACATCTTATTAGTATCGGTTCTAATTGACGCATATTTTTTTGCTTTGCAGAAAATGTCAACGTGGGAAAAAGAGATCTCGGTCAGTAATGCATATCAGAGATTCAGCGCTTAGAAAAAGTTTCCACCTTAACTTCACCAAGATTCTTTCATCGACCTACTTCCCTTCTCTTCATAACCTTGTAAAAATAGATCGTGTTCTGAATATCATTCTAAATTACGATGCAAGACAATACTGTTGTGGCATCGCCACAGAGAACTCCTTATATTCATTTTATTTTGAAGACCATAAATCTTAAAATCATAAAGATCAAACGTTCACGGCACTATAGAATCTCATCAATTGGCATGTATCATGTCGAAATTGGCTGTATACTACGAACACAACCCATTCCTGGACTGCACACGTATTACGACATGGCGTGCACCGTATCGTATTACGTACAGAACCCAGAAAAACTAAATGAATGTTATACTGAGCCCCGGACTATTGGCTACACTTTATTAGACTATTTCTTTTTATGGGCTTGAGCTGCATGAGAGAAAATGATGTCTTATCTGGCAAACTTAATACGCTAACCTAAAAAAAGTTTTGTAGAGGACCGAATTTATACGATGGAAATTTCGCCACTGCAGGTTTAAATCTCTGCTCATATATCAACCCAAAATTTAATTAACCCGCGAAAACAGCATAAATTATATGAACAACATAAAGAATGACACTGCAATCAGAATAAATAAGATTAACAAATACATTTATAAATTACCGGAAGTCAGTAAGCCATAGGGTGGTGCTACTATCTCTGCTGTAAACGGCAAATTTATCTGTCATAACCAGAGAGAGAAGTCTTAATTTTATTTCTAAATTTAGATTTTTAAATTTTGTTACATAAAGAAGGTACTCCGGCGTTTTCTCTATCGACCCAGATGTGCCTAAAAATTTCGTAAACGCACCAACAAAGATAGCTGATACAGTAACCTAAATAATGGGCCGAATTCGATTTTTCTGCAAGGTTATTAAATTAAGAATTTTGGCCCTCAACGTGTTTTTTAAAATGAAAGTCGCTACTGGCAACAATAAAAAAAGTCACGCCAACCGAAGTCAAGTGTTTTACTCTTTAGCTTGTAGACTTTGTTCCCACTGATTACAAGCAGTTTCATGGTGGAAGTTGAATGATTTGGAAGCTCTAGCTCCAGCTGTCCGTCGCAGCTAGCACACGAGACAAATGCACTCTGGCGATCGTCCATTTTTAGACAGCTCATTCGACCTGAAAGTATGCCTTCAACTAATATCACTGCAAAAAAAAGTGCCGCTATATTTCAATGTTGCTTTCGGCATCATTTTTAACTTGCTGATTTCACTCTAACTATTCTGAATTTTACGATACTAAATGGCATAGCGGGAAAGGTAAAGGCGGTTGATTCCGAAGATATTGTTGGTCTAGGTAGCTTAAGAAATCTTCGGAGAACCTCTAAGAAGATACGGGTCATGATTTATAAAAAAAAATGAATATAAAAGTCAATTAGGCATTTCTGCCTGCACAGTTTAAAATCGATATTTTTAATCACTCATATTTCGTTATTTTTAAAATATCTTTCCTAGTCCAAAAAACTTGTTATATTCAACATAAAAAAAGTATCATGAAGCTTTGGCATCGAGTATTTCCTGACTGTTGTTGCCCAGTGCAACGAAACCCTGTTTATTCATTTCACAGCAAATAAAATTTTCACAAATATGTCCTATAAACGATTTGAACACCTTGAGCTGGTTAACACAAATTATTTAAAATAAAACGAAGATAAAAACCGGGAATACGTATATTAAATTGTTGTATTTACATATTGTAACATTTCTCATTTTTGTTTATTCACAGAGGTCCTTTACAATCAGCTGGGCGAAGTTGTTGCCAAAGGTAAGCTACATGTTATCAAACCTCATGGGATAACTTATACGGTAAGCTCGGTCGTTCTGGGTAAAACTAAGTCACAACGAAATACCATACGTCACAGAACACTGATTACAGTGCAACTGAAGCGATTCTGTAATTCAGCAAAAAAATACTTAAATCGCCTTTACTTGGCCCCGAATATTACGAATATCAAAATTATATTTCACATTGATGCGCCAAGTAGCTACAACAGCCCTTTCAAAATAGCGCTGAATCCCCTCCTTCCCGTCGCGTTCGGTGCAAGGAGAAAATCATGAGGCATTATACAGATATCTCAAACTTTCCGCTCTTTCTGCAAGCTTTACCCTAGCAGGCAAAATTGCTGCCGGCGTTACCTCCGATTAATGAAAAAACAGTTAGGGCGCAGGCGAGCTGGTGTAGGTTTACCATTTTGTTAGACCACCTGAGACTGGGTGGAAGAAACACGACGACGTCTCAATTGAGACGTCGTCGTGCTTTCGTGTTTTGTTAGACCACCTGAGACTGGGTGGAAGAAACACGACGACGTCTCAATTGAGACGTCGTCGTGTTTCTTCCACCCAGTCTCAGGTGGTCTAACAAAATGGTTACCTCCGAAGCGGCATGCGCCAAGCAGCGGAATCTTCTGAGTACAACGTAACCCAAACCTTTTTTTTTCCCGTCTATAGATACGTTTGGGTCAAATGCTCAAATGGTCAAAATCACGGATGTAAAAATACGTCAGAATTCACCACTAATTCGTTCTTATTCAAAACCATAATCAGCGTCCCTTTAAGACAGCATCTTGTTCATCATTGTGTCAATTTTAAATTACTAAAATTTTGTATCCTCAGTTAAGTATGAAAAATTAAGCCGCATTTTTTGGAAAGCTTAATACCCCTAAGCTTGTCAACTGTCTACACTTGGGAAAAATGGGTGCATTCATTGACAGTAGTCTGCAATAGAGAGGTCTCTTTTCTTCTTTTAGCTTTACTTTGTCATTCTGACATAGACTACAAAGCAGACAATGCTTCCTCAAGGGAATTTGTTTTTTTACAGTATTTTGAAATCTGAAAAGTAGAGAAAGGATCATTGCGCTCAACATCAATGTACTTCTTCGCGCTGTTTTTTTTTTCGCACCGCAGGTTCCCCTTCCAGAGGAGATGAAGGAATTTCTCCCGGCCAACTAGCAAACCCCCAGCCATAAATGGGACTGAAAGGGCCGCTCCCGAAGATCGCTGTAAGACCTTTTAAAGATGCAGTGGTCCGTTACAGCACAGCGTGTCCACGTACCGGGGTGCTCTAATGCGAAATAAACTTTAATATAAAACATACTAATATCCACTTTTTCTTTTGCACAACTTCATTTGTAACACTTAACATAATATATATATTGTTGGCTTCAGATTAGTCCTACGCCATTCCCTACATTTTAAAGATTGAGACAAAAGCACTAGAAGGAACTTTTGCGTGCGCATTAAAACGATCAACGGTGGCCGTCCTAGTCTTCTTATTATAAATTACGGCACGTTAAAGACACAGAAATAAGACTGCAAGAATGACAACGAGAAGTATGTAAACTCTTGTAGCTTTTCATATATATCTTTACGACATCATCTGCATCTTTCAGGAAGAGGCCGATCATGTGACCTAAGCAATGATCTATGTATCTAGAGTGACGCACGTGGCCGATTGAAAATTTTCCAGTGTGAGTTATTTTGTCAGCTGCTGTAAATTAACCAGAAATACAAAATGAAAACCTTCAAGTGATCGTCGTCTTTGTCCGTACCTACTTATCACATCTTCCATGCAAACACCCCAAATAGGTCTATTGCTGTCTTACCCAAGCATCAAGGAGAATGCAGGGATTGGTGTTCCACGCGCCGCACGTGCTGGCCTCAGCAGTAGTAACTTTTCCAAAGCAAAAACCTAAAACAAATGGCATCTTGCACGCGCCTTCGTCATTGCTTTCTTTGGTTATTTACTTCGAATCATTTATACAGGAAAGGCGTGCGCGTGTGGCGCGTGGAACACCAATCCCTGCATTCTCCTTGATGCTTGGGTAAGACAGCAAATGGTCTATTTGTTTAACAAAACACGTTATCTCCGTGTTTATATTTCCGCTTTCATGTATGACTTCGAAAGGCGCGTGCCGGCCACGCGGAGCAATGGAGTGCAAACAACGCTCGGCCTGGATAATTTTTTTATATATATAAATACAAGTTTTTTTTTTTAATGTTGCAACCCATTATTTAATTGTTCGTTCTGGTTCAGAACATTCCTGAATGCACCGTATGTATAAAAGCGGCGGCAACACGCTGATCCGGTCAGTGCGCTGGGAACCTCCTGGGTTCGATTCCCCACCGCCCCCGCCCGTTTCAATCTGGATGAGTTTCGTACCGGCACGCGTTCGTGTGATCACTACTGCGTGATGCACGTTAAAAACCCCAGGCTAGCGGCTGTACCGCACTGGCTAAATTTCTCATCTACAGCTAAGAGACCGATTACCCGTTGAGGCGCATCTCCCCATCAAGGCTGTATAAACATAAAGAGCAAACCAATTTTTTTTTTTGATCCGGTCAATCATTCTTCCGTCCCCGAAATGCAATGTATTGGTACCTTTCCCTTAAGTATGGAGGCTCAAGCTCGCCTCAATAAATGCATTTTCAGTTTTACATTTGTCTAATGTTTTTCAATACGTGACAATAGCTTCCTTGTGCAAAGTACTTCATTCGGCTTATTTTTGAGTTTGGGAAAAGCACCTAAAATGACAAAAACCAGCAATATACGTTAGTAAGGCGCACTGCCAAATATAGCGTATTTAGCAAAATTGTATATTAAATTTCGTCTAAATGTGGGTCCTTAATACATGTGTAAATGACTTTTGGTATATTCGCCACAATATATCCGATAGGACTGCTGACACTTCGCTCTCTTGTACAGTGTCCAACAGTATAAAATACCCACTCGACGAGGCAGTCTCAGGCGCTTGTGCTGAATACGCCTTGGGCAGGCTCAGATTCATCAGTGTGAGGAAAGAAATGAACTTTTGTTCTCCCTCTAAACACAGTGTTCTTTGTCAGAGTACGCTTAGAGTCGTCGTAAGCTGTCTAGGCAAATGGGTCTTTTATGTTGTGGGAAACTGTACGTCATGCCTGCAGGGACTTTTGAGGGAAACTTCCAAGCCTGTACTAACCATGGCATTGTGACTATCTTAGAATGCACATACTATATTACAGGACGCGTATTTTAGATCGTGTCTCGTACGACCAGCAGATATGGTCATTCAAAAGTCTTGGCTTGAGATCCCAGGAATGCGTCTGTCTTTCTGAAGCTATTAAACCGGAAGCGCTCGAGCTTAAAAACTTCCATCTCAGTGATGACGTGACATAAAGAAATGTATACTGCTAGGTTGACAATTAGAAAATCGTCCACGTACCCAAATCTTTTACATACGCCATCGCTTCTCAGCAGGTTGGAGAATAGCAATCAAGGTGATTTGAATATTTATTTATATAGTGATTTTAATCACCTTGTTTTCGCTAGTGCTGATTTAAATCAGGCACGTATAACATAATCATATATATATATATATATATATATATATATATATATATATATATATATATATGTCTATATAATTCCTTTTTTGCCGTTTGATAATTTTTTTTATTTATCATTTGTGCATACACTTCGATAAACATTCATAAAAAGGAAGAATTAGAGTTCTTTGATGGTTAGAAGTCAGATGTCGGGGGTACTAAAACCCAGTTTCATGCTCATTAAACGGTGGAAACAATTATATTAGGCCCATTTAAACGCAATTGTTTCACAGTGACAAGGTCTTGGAGAACACGTTTTGTCTCTGTAAGCGATGGAGCTGATGAATGAAGCTGTAATATACTACATGCACAGCTCCGTATGTATACAACGTTACGGCTTTAGTCGGCCCTTCCATTGCTTACATAGATGCAAAATGGTATCAAAGACAGTCTTGTCCTAAGAAAGGATTGGGCCTTAATTAGCCTATTACAGAGTTTTCTGCCATTTTTAGTGGCCTCGAACTGGATTTTTTGAGCGCTTAAACGTCCAGCCGATTGAGAAAGGCGCAAAGTTCCCCGTAAGAAAAACAAATACGAGAGTCGCGCTTTTCCTATTGGAAAAGGCGCGACCAGTTTGATTGGAAGCCAAGGAAAACGCGAAAGAAACTAACAAAATGAGAAACGTAAGCAAGAATATGTGTGCAAACACACGCGCTCGCGCGCGCACGCAGACGCACACATGCGTAAACACCCACACGCTGACAGAGACACACACAAACACGAACTCACGTACACACTGCTGTACCGTGGTGGTACACGCAGCAGCAAGCAGGAACAATTAATTGTTGACGGCTAACCCGTCAACTAAGCTCATGTTCAATGACCCCATTTTTCTTTTGTTGCTTCGCACTTTCGGAGTAAAGGCAATGAGTAACGCTTCCCCCCTCTTCCTTTGCCCGAAACTGACAGGAAACAGTTCGGATTCAGGTGTTGGTCATTGACCTGTTGGGAGTCGCGTAAGCGGTTCGGGTCGAAACCGTTCCCCATGAATTATCCGGTTCCTTGGGGAACCGGGGAATCGCGGAACCAAGGAATCGAGGAAGCCTCACCTTGAAAGATACGTGGCGGCATGGAAAAGCCGGTTCTGGGATGCATTGCTGCGGTAAACTAACTTTGATATCGCGAAGATTTAGTGTGACATTACTCCAAACCTACCGTATTTTCACGCCGACATTGTTCAGACTGAAAGTTGGCTTTCATTCGGGGACGTTAGGTGCAGATTAACTGACCTACATGGTCGCACCATGGTCAGGTCTGGACTTCCGGTATGCGCGAACGTACCGGACATGAATGCGTGCAGCTAACAGGGTCAGCGTGTATCAGTAATCGTTCGGGTGTAGACGAACTGTTGACAAGACGACGTTCTTAAAAGCAAATGATGGAAGTGTTTATTGAGCGATCACTTAAGTAGATTTGTTCGCAGAAGGGAAGGAAGAGAAAGAGAAGGCAAAACAGAAAATGGCACGCCACGTGCCGAACACAGAGTGAAACAGCATAAACCAACGTATGGCTTATTGCAATACGATACATCCTTTTCCTTTTAACACAAACGACTTATAGTACAACAGAAGCAAAAGTTCTGAAAAAGTTCACAACAGTTCAGGGCACTTGGTTAAAGTTAGGTCACATCGCAGACGCAGGGGCGGCCTCGTCTGCCGACCAGATCTTCTCTGGGGAGGTGTAGACACATGCGGTGTTACCGACACTGCAGTGCTTGAGAAGGCTGGAGATGATGCAGCTGGTGTGTTCTGCATTGTTTCGTCGTCAGTGACGTCATTTTCTATCGCGTCCGGCTTGAAAGGCTCGTCCGTTGGTAGCAGATGTCGTCGATTCAGCCGAAGAACTTTGTAGTCCTCCGTTAAAACTTTGTACGACCTGGGATGTGTCTGGGCGATAACCTTCGCTTTCTTGGACCAAGACTTCTTCTTCACCCGTACGAGTTGACCATCTTCGAGTGGCTGAAGCGTGCCTTTCGAATGATCGGTCTGTACGTGCTTTTTCACCAGAGGAAGGACTCGTCTAGTTCCGTAAGTGCGTGTTTTTCCTAATCAGCGCACTCGCATTTTTTAATATTTACTTAAAAAGGGCCTTTTTTATCCTATTTTGAAGTGTTGTAACTCAGTTTCACGTCATAAGGCAGCCATGACATTTAAGGGAATGCTCTTGGTAAACATAGGAACTCAGCATAAAAAAAAACTATAAGTGCAACTCCAGCAGTTTTTTTTGTAAACACCACTTGATTCTGATAAAATTTCAAAGATATCGTTGTGGCATCTGATCTCATATTCTTTTTTAAATTGTATGCTAGAGGAACTGGGCTGGTTCTCTGTTAGGCTGGTTTTGTTGTATTTATATTCAGATTTGTTAAGAAAAATTTAAATCGTGGGACTATTTTCAAGCTCGACTCTGTACACAAGAAGCCGGTTTCAGAGAAGAGGACAGCTATTTAAGCAACGATTCTTTAATTAGAGCTTTTTTCTTTGTAATTAAAAACACTTTCTATGATTGTAATTTTTAAAGCATACTAATTGTCCGAAATACCAAAAAGGACTTATGTTGTAGCAGACGGGGCGCACTTGCGCCATTTTTTGAAAGGTGGCTGAAATTCGAGGTTGAGAAGTTCAGGAAAAGTGGCGCTGATTCTGTCCCTGACGCAGAGGATTTTCGTCTCAAATATTACCTCGCACTTCTTCCTCGCTCTTGCAGTGTCTTGCGAGAAAGAAAAAAAAATGAGAAGCGCGTCACAAGGGTAACGAGCAAATTCTCGAAAACATCTAGTGCCTATAAATAAGCTTTTCAAAGCTGCCCGCCATGTTCCGACACCACGAAAGGTGCAAATATTGAACTACATATGATAGCGACGACGTAGGGGAATTTTTTTCCCTTCACTTTAAAGACCGACTACCATTTCGCGCTTTCCACTTTTCCCTCGCTTCCTCCTCTTCAACCTTCTACCCTGTCCACCCAACGTCCACCGTTGCCTGTTTCCTCCTCCCCCATGGTGGGGAGGATCTTCTGCCTTGCAGAATCTCGAGTCTGGTCGTCGGCCTTTAAGATAAACCAGGGTTGGGCAGGAATACTCAAAAATGTATTTGGAAATACAAATACTGAGATACATAAAAACAGGAGCTAAAATACTGACACTCAAACATATCCGTAATAATGTATCGCGATACGTGCCGGAAATACATTTTAAAAAGAGGCAGAAAGTCTTCAGAAAATACAATTACAGTAATACATCTTAGGGAGGGCAGAAATACAGATACTGAAATACTGATACTGCAATACATTTTTCAAGTTTGTTTGAGAGGCCAACTAAAGCTTGAAGTTTGAAGTGGAACTTTTTGATTTCGAAATTACTTTCCCGCGGACCTGGCACTTCGCCTTCAAGGTAGTGGTTCCTGCCGAAGAGGAGTCTTCAATGGGCTCAAAAATGTTTCATGAAGGATTGACCGCGGTCCCTTCCCTGACATCCTGTCTGTCTGACGGGTGATGCAAAAGAGTTCGACCACTAAATAAATTCCATGTCGCCCTAAATCCCATCAAAACGTCACCACGCTCCTGTCCAATTAGGGCGCCCCTGTCAACAGTGATCACATGACGTCACGGTGGAAAGAACTGGTATTCTTGTATCTGTTGGTTTGGCCTTGAACATGAAACTTTACTCACGCTGCTGCATGAAGAGACAATACATGCTTTCGTTGTAGGTGACCTCGTTGGAGATCGTGCAGGCAGTTGCATTTGGAATTTTCGAAAATAGTGAACCACCTGAAGCATCCTGGAGGCTGGAACGCATGCCTTATATTTTACGGTTAAAAACATGATACGGTGGCATCGCTGTTGTGAAGGTCCTTCCCGCCGACGCTATGACGCATGGGTGGCAGTTCTCAAGTTTCGCCTAGCGTCATCCAAATAGAGACCCTCGTGGATTGCTACCTGAGATTGCCGGCAGAGGCGCACAGGTGTGAGCTCTCCGAGAAACAGCGCGCTCTGGACGAGTCGCAGGTGTACGAAGTCTTGGTCAGCACAGCGAGGCCACGTCTGGCCTCTTTCCTGGGAATCAGATCACAAGAGCAGCGGGTCACGTTCACGTGACTGATGACGTACCCTTGAGCCGGGCAATATTATGGGTGCAGACGCATTCGAATATGTGTTGAACTTCACTGCGTGAGGCATCCTACTATTTCAAGTCAACCACCGTCAGGCTTGTGCTGCAGCGGACTGTGACTCAGCTTTGCCGGTTGGGTGTACTGTGTACACTAAGGCAGGAGAGATGGTTAGCAGCGGGCATTGGATGCCAGCAAACATTGACTCAAGAAATCCCTACCTAAAGACCTGCGGCTCCAACAGAAGGTGCTCCGACTGGTCAGATTAGCAACAATGTCCCAGCATCTCCTTGACCCTAATGCCCTTAAAAAAAAAAAAGTTTGGATTTTTTTTTTTGCGGGGGAGGGCAAGTATTTTTTAAGTAATATATCGAAATACATTTCATCCTTATTGTATCGCGATACAAAGAAACATTCCCAACTATTTCGATACAGAAATACAGATACTGGTGAAAAAAATGTATTACGATACAGAAATACAGACACGAAATGTATTTCTAAAATACTATCACGATACATTTGTATCGCGATACTGCCCAACCGTGAGATAAAAAAAACATACATTTTTTTAAGGTTTCAGCTTTCCAACCGCGCCGGTTCTATTTTGTTCGCCATCGTGCAGGGATTTGAGGTTCTCAGTTTTAACGTTTCTCTACTCGTAGACAACTTAGAGAGAATGTTATGTCCAAACCGCAGTGACTGGGCCTCGTGGTAAGGCAACAAACAGCTGGTCATCGTGGCTCAAATCTGAGGCTCAGGAAAAGAATCTAATAAACCCCTTTCCCATGAAGCGCGCTATCAAAAGCGTTCCTCACATAATTGGTCCTCTCGCCCGGCCAACGGGACGTTCCAACTGATGAGGACTCTGATCTAACCCAAGTGGGCAAGTGGGCAGGTCGGCAGCAGCGCGTCTACAATGCCTTACAAGCTGTTGTACTTCTTCGTACAGGTCCTGCTGCTGCCACATGGAATGACTACTGACATATCTGGGGATCATCTTCAGTTCGAATGCACCATCAACCGCGCACGGGAACGTGTCACGATAATGGAGTCAGTCACGTCACCTTTCTGCAACATCACGACGACTAGTACCGTGGTTGGCTACCAGATGCCTCCGTACGCCAGTGGACCACGTGGGACATCCACGTCACCATCTGGGGCTATAGAAGCAAGGCGCATCAACAGTTTCTTCAGTGGGCAGGTCGGCAGCAGCGCGTCTACAATGCCTTACAAGCTGTTGTACTTCTTCGTACAGGTATGTCTTGATGTTAGCGAAGGCTATTGTTATCGCTCGGACGATCGTTGCTTACTGCTGCTGCCCTGCCCATACGTTTTGCAGCATTATGCTGAGTCATGTGTTTTTTCTTTTCGATCGCTGCTTTGTTGTGGTGACGTGGAGTCAAATCCTGGTCCCATGAGTGCAGAGCAGTTGGCTCAGTTCACACAAATGCTACAACTTCTGCAGGAGGTTAATTCTAGATCACAAACTTTCGAGTCAGGCCAAACAAGTATGCTGAATTCCATTGACGAAATAAAACGAAACCAAAAATCCATCGAGGAAAAAGTAACAAATATTGGGGAACGGCTTACAACTGTTGAAAACAAGGCAGGCACTTTAGAGAATGAAGTGCGAGCACTAAGGCAAGAAAACGGGGACCAGATCAAAACAAATGCCGCACTGCGTTCTCGGCTCGACGAAATAGAAGACCAATCAAGGCGAAACAACGTGCTTTTCTACGGGATACCTGACGGTGCAGCTGAAACGTGGTCGCAAGCAGAAGGAAAGATTAGAACGCTCTTATCGGACTGTTTCGGTGGGGAAAGGGCAAACTCGTCTGCCACGTCTTTTGATATCGAGCGTGCTCATAGGCTGGGGCAGTTTCATGCCAACAAATGCAGACCCATCATCATAGAGTAATATAGTAAACGTAAAGAGAGGACACAGAAGCCGATTCGCGGCCCAGATAGTGCGTTTAATGCCCTCCGCTACGTGGCGCTTTTCAGTGATTTGGTTAAGATAAATTAGAGCTCTTTCTCCGATAAGTATTTATTTTTTAAATTGTTATGCTTTAGAATTATTTAAAGTACTTAAAATGACTAAATAGTGTCAATCGAATACGTCACAAAAACCACGTGATGAATGGCGCCTGCCATGGCTTGCCTGCCTGCACGCCGTCGCCTTTGCATCATTCTGCATGGCCTCTGCTCGTCCGTGCGTCGTTCGTTCCTCCGTGCCGTGCGTGCCGTCCGTCCGTGCTTTCTGCTGCATCATGTTCGGTCGACTTTGCATCAATCAAGGTGACGCATGACCGCCCGCGTGCTCGCATGCTCGGCGTGAATTTGTGGAGCCGATCGGTTTGAGTTTCTCGCGCTGTTGTTTCCGCCGGGCTGTCGGGCTGCACTTGATCGTGTGTGCATCTTGATTTTGGATGAGATTGTTTTAAAAAAGAACTTAACTCAAGACTCTGCACACGACATTGTCCATGGGCTTACAGATGACGGTTTTTAACGAATCTCTAACATTACAGATAGAGCCTTGGTTGTTGTGCTCTCTGGAATTTCCAGCAGGTGGGGTGGGCTTAGCCCCTTGCATACACTGTTGGGCACATTCCAACAACGTATTCTGTTAAACGCAGTCTCCTCAGTTCTCTCATTCGGGAGCTTAAGACTGTTGGCTTCACAGTAAAGGCTGTGGTCTGTGATTAGGGGGCTTCTAACGTAAGCTGGGCCGACCAACTTGGTGAGTGTATTGATAAGCCATTTTTTGAAGTTGACAACGAATATGTTTACTTTATCTTTGATGTTCCGCACCTCCCCAAAACAACCAAGGGCAATCTCCAAGCACACAAACTTTGCATTGGAAATGAGGTCATTGAGTGGTCCTATATTGTTGAACTTTATCATTTTACCCGTGATATGGGCTTGCAATTGGCTGCGAATCTTACTGAGAAACACGTTTTTCAAAAACCTTTCAGTTACATGGAAGTAAATCGTGCCGCAAAGGTACTGAGTGCCTCACTCTTTCTTGCAATCATATCCCTTGTTTATGCCAAGGAGCTTCCTGAGGCAGCCATGGCTACAGCCTATTTCTGTGATAGGATGTACATACTTTTTGATTGTCTAAATAGCTCACAATTCAAGAAGACAGGGTAGAAGTTGCGTGATGCCATTCTTAAGGGAGAATCTGAAAAACTCGATTTCCTTCACCAGCAACTCGGATGGATTTCAGCTTGGCAGTTCCAAAGTAGGAGGCAGCCACAAGCCATCATAGGGTGACAAGTTACTATAAAAGTCTCCTCACGCTCTGGGATGAGCTTTCAAACAGTGTAATTAAGAACGTTAAGTTCTTAATTACACGACGCCTGCAGCAAGACCCACTTGAGAACCTTTTTGGAGCTATATACGACAAATGCTGGGCTGCAACACAAACCCAAATGTGCATCGTTCACCTCAGGACTGAAACACATAGGGATAAAGAAACTGTTCAAACTGTCGAAGAATGGAAACGTAAAGAATGACAAAGCTGACCTCCTCAAGGAGTTGCCAATATCTTCGCACCATGAAAGTTCAATTTCAGACAATGTGGAATGTCTTCCAATTGAAAACTTCCCGCCACTAGAGGATATTTCTGAGCCGGCATCAGACATAAGGCCTAACGTAAATGATGACTCGTCCACTTATTACGTTTGGGGCTATTTGATCAAGCTTGTGCTTGAACAGACAACCCACAGCTGTGGCTGTTCTCAGCTGCTATGGGATGAGTCTGATAACTTGACCAGGCCTCACCAGTACTTTCTTGTGTTTAAAGCATACCACGTGCCAGGAAAACTCTTTGGGAACTTAGCAGTACCATCACAGGCTGCCTTTAATTTAATTCAGCAACTAGAAAATCACTTCCTTCCTATATTAGAAAGTGTGGCACATGCTAGATGAGTGTATGCCGCCTTGTATCGCACACTTTGAGGTATGGGTGGCTTTAGCTTTTGCTCAGAGGAGTGCCACAAAAGATTTTTAAAAATGTTTTGCAGAATACGCTTGTGTTGGCATGTTCGATTATTTAACCGGAATTCGGACAAAGTTCGGTTGCACTCTTCAGTGGCTGGTAAGCAACTAGACAGGTTTAACTTTTAATAGTGTATTAACGGAGGCGGTGGCCAAACCAAAAACAGAAAGTGCTTATTAATTGGGCGGTGCAGCTTGCACTGCAAACATTTGTTTCCCCTTTTTTTAGAAAATGTGTATCACGGCTCCCTAACAAAAATATTTATCCACTTTCTACAGAATTTCTATACAAAAAAGTGTATAGAGGCTAAAAATATTAGAAAGAAAATGTATCCAATTTTTTACCTACTGTCCATAGTTTTTTTTTTCCGATTTTTTCTGAAGCCATATTTCTTTCCCGAACAATTTCGGGGAATGTTTAGGGACGCTTAATTTTGTCAGATTTCGAATAGAGCTCTCATTGCTTGGTTATAGCTTGCCCGCAGTGAGTTTGAGGCTATGCGAATTGGTGTTTTTTTACATTAGCCGGAAATTGGGAATTTGTACTATCCGGTGTGTGAATTCGCATTCTTATTATACTCTTATGACTGGTAATGATAGCGATGTCTTATTTATTTCTGCACTTACTTCCCGTGCCCGAGTCGGCGTGAAAGTGAATGGATCATTCAGCATGTTCTCTGTGGAAAGTCTTTGTTAACTTGGTTCCGGTTAAGAATCTATTGCGAAGTGTACGATATGCCAAACTCCTTCATATTAATTTATTTTTGTGAGTGCCTGTTTCGTATAAAACATACAGAGCTTCTGAAGTAAATCATGTATACATGAATGTGGTCCAATAAAATGTTTATCGAACCACTTACTGTTGTTGACCCCAAAATGCTCCACCAGCCAGGAGTCGATGTGGCGATTGTGTAACTTCAATGTTTTACAATATTTATTTATTTATTTACAATACCCTCAGGGCCATAAGGCGTTAGAGAGGGGAGTGGGTGTGAAGTACAATGTTTGTTACTGCTTCTCGGAATCTGATGGGGTCCTGGATGGTGACGATGTCTTCGGGAAGGTCATTCCAGTCCACAATTGCATCAGGAAGAGGGGCGTGCTGATGTGCTGTGGAAAAACACTTTGGCCGGGCTATTTTATTGCAATGATCGAGTCTGGAGGAAAGATAAGCCGGTGGGGAAAGAAGAGACTGATTTA
The DNA here is from genome assembly GCA_037355805.1 of Ixodes ricinus. NCBI lineage: Eukaryota > Metazoa > Arthropoda > Arachnida > Ixodida > Ixodidae > Ixodes > Ixodes ricinus. The sequence continues at coordinate 74,986 of JAZHYW010024744.1, read as the reverse complement.
GACATGGTGAGTAAAAAACTTTATGCAGAAGGCAGAGACGGAATATTTTTCGACGGGTGGAAAGCAATGGGAGAGAGAGATTTGATTTAATGAGGGAGACACTGGAAAAACTGGAGTAATCAGATTGAATAAAACGCGCAGCACGGTTTTGAACAGATTCAATGTAGTCTGTTAATGTAGCATGATGAGGGTGCCAGATTGAAGATGCGTATTCTAATTTAGACCGGACTAGGGCAAGATAGAGGAGCCGTTTTAGTTGAGAAGGGGCGGATCTGAAATTGCGACGAAGGAAACCCAAGCTTTTGTTAGCGGAACTCACAACTGAATTAATATGGTTTTCCCAGGAGAGGTTTGAAGTTAGAAGAACGCCGAGGTATTTATACATATCTGTGGGTTGAAGAGGGATGCCATTGAGAAAATGAACAGGAGAGGTTTGAAAAGAGGAACGAGAGAAGCGCATGCATTTACATTTGCTGACGTTAAGCGTCATCTGCCAGTTAGTACACCAGCTCTGAACTAGGTCAAGGTCATTTTGTAGGGTTAAAGAGTCATGAGGGGATGTTATTTTTCGGTAAAGGACGCAGTCGTCGGCAAATAGGCACATGGGTGAAGATACCTGAAGAGGAAGATCGTTGATGTAGATGAGGAAAAGTAACGGTCCAAGCACCGTTCCCTGAGGCACGCCAGATGTTACGGGGGCTAAAGTGGATGAACAATCATTAACATAAACAAACTGATGACGCTGAGAGAGAAAAGATTCAATCCAGGAGAGAACATTATTATCGAGGTTTAATGACGATAGTTTTAGAAGCAGTCTGTTATGCGGAACTTTGTCAAATGCTTTAGCGAAGTCGAGAAATACAGCGTCAGTGGGGTAGCCAGAATCAAGGTTTGCGAACAGGTCATTGGTTAAGCAGAGAAGTTGGGTTTCGCAGGAGTAGTTTCGACGGAAGCCGTGCTGCGCTTTGTTAAAAAAGGAGATAGAATCAAGGTGAATAGATAGTTGCTTGTGGATTACGTGCTCGAGTATTTTAGAAGGTACAGAAGTTAAAGATATTGGCCTATAGTTTAAAGGAGAAGATTTATTACCGCTTTTGTGGACCGGAATGACCTTGCCGATTCTCCAATCTTCAGGAACCGCCACTGTATCTAATGATTGCTGAAAAAGTTTTGTTAGAAATAGGCTTGAGGAATATTTAGTGCTTTGTAAGACCTTAGAATTTATGCCGTCGACACCACAGGAAGAGGACATTTTCAGTGACTTAATAATACTAACAATACCTTCGAAATCAATACAAATTGGATCCATAGGTAAAACATTGCTAGTAATAGGTAAGGACAGTGTTAAGGGAGAGTGGGCGGTGAAATGGGAAGAAAATAAATGATTAAGAACTGTGGCACACTGATTAATCTCGATAATGTTCTCAGAATCATCAATAAGCGCTAGTGGGGAGTATGGTGCATGATTTACAACATTCCAAAATTGGCGCGGGTTGTTTAGTAGCATAGATGGAAGGGTCTCCTGGTAGAATATACGCTTCTGCTGCTCTATCATAATTTTATAATTAGTGGCACATTCATTATATCTAGACCAGGATAAAGCAGTGTCCTGGTTTTTGGCTACTCGAAAACGTCGTTTTTTCTTATTGTTAAGGGTTTTTAGTGAGCGCGAATACCAAGGATTAGAGGACCGGGAGCTGATGTTAATAGTTGGAACATGAGCTTCAATGAGTTGCAGTAATTTGTTTTTAAAAAGGCACCAATTTTCATTTATATTCCTGTCGTCAAAACCCTGCAGGAAGACTGAGAAATAGCTTGAGAGGTCCTGGTTAAGCTGCTCATAGTTCCCCTTATTATATAGCCTTATTTGCTTGGTCAACCTGACTGGTTCTGGTGCTCGAAATCCTACGTTATAGGACACTGCTTTGTGGTCACTGATGCCTTCAAAACCGGTAAGAGAGGTAATAGATTTAGGATGGTTAGTCAAAAGCAAGTCTAATATATTTGAACATGTGGCGGTTACACGGGTAGGGAAAGAAATCATCTGCGAAAGGTTAAAATCCAGGCAGAGACTGATAAAATCGCGACACTCACCAGAACTTCCACTACCAACAAGATCTGATAAATTCCAATTTATCTCACGGAAATTAAAATCGCCTACTAAGAAAACAGAATGACCAGGATGTTGTGTGAACAAAATTGACAAATCATCATGCAAAGAAGTTACAAAACTAGATGACGCATCTGGCGGTCGGTAACATACGCCAACCAGGATTGACTTAAAACCACATTTCACTGAGACCCAGATGGCCTCAATTGACATGGAAACGAAAAGAAGTGTGCTTTTAATACTTTTATCAATGCATATTAAAACGCCGCCACCACGACGATCCTTCCGATCGCGTCGATAAAATGTAAAATTTGAATGATTTGGCAGTATTTCATTGTCGTTTATATCAGGATGAAGCCAGGTCTCAGTGATCAGTACTATCTTAGCATCACAGGTTGAAATATGAGAACACAATTCGTCACGCTTTGGTATTAAACTGCGCGCATTTAAGTATAAAACACCGATAAGTGAGTTAGAGTTGGAGGAAGCAACGCGTTTGTTCCCACTCCCAGCGTGTGCCTATGCGGAAGCACTAACCACAGAATCGGAAACGGAGTCGTAAAGAAAGACATTTGAACCCATATGTAGTTTATCAAAACGCAGTTTATACGGACCTCCCCGTGACTTGGCGAATGCAAGAAGTCTCTGACGCGCAACGCGAACTTTCTTCGAGAAATCTTCAGACATAGAAAAAGGGAGGCCGCGCAGCTTCGGTCCACACAAAAGTAACTGGTTTTTTGTTTTGTATGAAGAAAAGCTTGCAATGATAGGCCTGTTCTTTTCCCGAGATTGGGTTCCCAATCTATGTGCACGTTCAATCTGAGAGCTATCAAGTGTGACACCTAGTTTCTCACTTGCAAATTCTAAAACTTTTTGTTCGGACGAAGACCATGACTCGCCAGCAGCATCGGGTATGCCATAAAATAGAAGATTACACCGTCGCGAGCGGTTTTCAAAATCATCAAGTCGAGATAGCATAGTTTCAGTAGCAGCGGACTGCACAGCGACGGAATGTTGCAGATTACAGATATCTGCTTTGGCCTGTGTGATAGACAAAATTTCTTTTTCGAATGAAACAAGTTTTGCGTTTAGCGACGCCACCGAAGTCTCAAGTTGAGCCTGTTTGCCAAGTATCGCCTCGACATCGGTTTTTAGTGCAGCTTGTCCCGCCGCAAGGCCGGTTACATTAGTATCGAGTTTCAGCATTAGCTCGTGCATACTACCAAGTTGTTTCACCTGCGCTTCCAGTTCAGCCTTCGTAGGCCCGGGACCAGGATTTGTTTCAATGTCACCGGACAAGAGTAGCAGTTTACCGATAACGCGCGCACAATCACAAGCGAGACAAAGTAACACTTTGGGGCACGGGAATAGCAAAATGTTCACATTATTTGTACTCTTAGCATGCAACGAGAAACGTTTACAAACCTGTACGAGAGGAAGCATTTCATGCGTAAGCGTCCGTGCTGCCTTAGCGTTCCCGTGCCCACTGAGGAAGGAGTGGCTTGCGCCGTCCTTATGTAGGCTGGGATCTTGGAATGCTGGGAATGCTTCCGACCAGGGTGACGTCACGGTGCTTGGGGGCGGGTCCTGCTGACGCACGGAGGATGACACGCCGAGAAAAGATGCCAGTCGGGTGGATCCGCCAGGATTGTTGACACCAAGGATGACTTGAGGTGGACCCGGTGATAGTGCGAGACCGAGAAGGGCCTGAAGAAGTGGGATCTGTACGAGAGGAAGCATTTCATGCGTAAGCGTCCGTGCTGCCTTAGCGTTCCCGTGCCCACTGAGGAAGGAGTGGCTTGCGCCGTCCTTATGTAGGCTGGGATCTTGGAATGCTGGGAATGCTTCCGACCAGGGTGACGTCACGGTGCTTGGGGGCGGGTCCTGCTGACGCACGGAGGATGACACGCCGAGAAAAGATGCCAGTCGGGTGGATCCGCCAGGATTGTTGACACCAATAGAAAAAGAACAAGAAATACACCTCTGTTTTGTGAAGTAAGTTGAAATATTGCTTGACACATTTTGCACGGATTTTATCGTAAAAATTAACACAAAAGTGCGTCAATATTAGAAAAAAAAACAAAAAACACAGCGGCTTCGGGAGTCGAGGAGCTCCCGAGAGCTGAGCGAGGAGCGAGGCGGGGAGAAAAGAGAGAGAGAAGAGTACCAGAGAACCGGAGCAGAAACGCCCAAACCGAAACCGAAACAATCTTGGCCGGAACCGGAATCAGATTATGCTTAATGCCGCCCGCTAGGAGCGCTACCTCTCGCTGGTCTATGTGGGCCGCTGGGGCCTATGGCAGTGTCCGCTCTTTACCTTGTGTATATTACTCTATGCCATCATCGTAAAGTTTTCATCTTTTAAAACAAAAGACCAAGTGCTGCAACTAAGGGCTAAGCTTAAATTAGGTAACATCGGTGTTGGCGAGGATTTTTCGTTTGCGACACGGTTGGCGCGTAGGAAATTAATTGAATTCGGAAAATCGCATGGATCAACTTTCAAGCTTAGCTATAACAAACTGTTCCTAAATGACAAATGTTACATCTACGACCATGAACTATGCCGCGTCTCGGAACTTTCTCGCCCTCATGCCCCTCATGTTCCTGTACGTCCCGTTTCGATTCCCGAGAGTACAACTACTCCAGCTTAGCAGTCAGTGAGGGGTAGTGGTCGTCGCGATATCCTATCTAACGCATCCGTGTTGTTTACTAACATACGTAGTCTTATTAAAAAGCGTGACGAATTATGTTCTCTGATTGATACTTGCGATGCTAACATTGTTGTACTAACCGAGACTTGGCTCTCGGCAAAGATAAGAGATGCAGAATTGTTTCCTTTTCAAAAACGCTTCAATGTATTTCGACATGACAGGGAACTAAGAAATGGCGGCGGCGTATTAATCGGTGTTAGGGATTGTATTTCGTCATTCCTTGTGGATATTCACAGTACCATTGAAATTATTTTCGTTTGTATTACCATTCATCATCAAAGATTCATTCTGGGATGCTGCTATCGTCCACCTTCGTGTGCGGTTGACTTAGTCGATAAACTACATGATGTGCTAAATACTATTGTAACGCGTTTTCCTAATACACCGCTTTTGTTAATGGGTGATTTTAACTACCCTAACATTGTTTGGGGCTCAGAATGTCCCTATTCTGATCCTCTGTCACTTGAGTGTACAAACTTTTTGAGTGTAGTTTCCGATTTTCATTTGTCTCAATTAGTTGTCAAACCAACGAGAATAACAGCTTCTACATCAAATATTTTAGATCTCATTCTAACTACTACGCCTAGTCAAATTAATCAAATAACCTATCTTCCCGGACTCAGTGATCACTCGTTATTACACTTTTGTTTGTCTGTTCCCTTGAGCGGTGCTAGAAATCGGAAAAAAGTGATTCGTGACTACAGTAGAGCGAATTTTGTTGCTATTAATGTGAATTTATGTACTTTTTTGGATCAATATTTTGAAAACTTCTTCGAGCGCCCCGTCGAAGAAAACTGGGCCCTTTTTAAAGAAGAGATAACTTTACTTACTGAAAGATATATACCCCTGAAAACTATTATTGTAAATTCCCATTCGCCATGGTTCAATAGAGTACTCATGAGACTTTCTAACAAAAAGAAGCGTTTATTTAAAGCCGCCAAAGGTACTCTTTGTCCAGTTCGCTGGCAGAAATATGCTACTGCTGCCGAGTGTTACAAAAAGAAGTTTGTAACGCTAAGCTCAAGTTCTTTAATCAATCATTGCCATCTATGCTACAGAATAATCCTCGGCAATTTTGGAACGTTATGTCAACTCGTGATAGGTCATCTATTATTTCACTTCAAACAGCAGATAACACTCCGACTGACGAATCTCTGTGTGCTACAATTTTTAATGAAGTGTTTATTAAATCCTTTTCTAATCCTTACAGTGACACCACTCAGACTTATCATGTTAACACTTTTTCATTAATGAACCATGTTGTTGTTGACCCTAACGGTGTTTAAAAAATTATAAATAGCCTTAAACTATCATCAGCCACTGGTATAGACGGAATCAATTCAAAATTCCTTAAAGCGACCATTGAGTACTCTTCCCTCATACTTGCGAGACTGTTCCAACAGTCACTCGACGCCTCTGTTCTACCAAATGACTGGAAAATCGGAAAAATAATTCCTCTTTACAAAGCTGGTGATAAGCACTGCCCTAACAATTACAGGCCCATCTCATTGACTAGCATTCCATGTAAAGTCTTCGAACACATCATCTATACACACCTAGTTGCCTTCCTCGAATCCAACTCATTCTTTTCTCCGTGTCAACATGGATTTAGAAAAACATTTTCTTGTGAAACACAACTACTCAGCATTACTAACGACTTTCATGTTGCTTTTGATCAGGGATCCCAGATGGACTGCATTTTTCTTGACTTTGCAAAGGCTTTTGACAAAGTATCACATAATCTTCTTCTTCAAAAACTAAGTAAACTGAACATTGATCCTGGTGTGTTTAATTGGATTATAGCATTTCTAACAGATCGTTCGCAATTTGTAACTTGTAATGGTATTAACTCTACTCTCACATCTGTTTCTTCTGGCGTACCTCAAGGGTCCGTTTTAGGTCCTTTACTTTTTCTCATTTATATTAACGACCTTCCCAGTGTTGTCTCCTCCTCAATCAAATTATTTGCTGATGACTGTGCCATTTATCGAATAATATCTAATGATTCTGACTCTAAGCAATTACAGCATGATTTGGATTCTATTTTTAAATGGTGTGAGCTATGGTCAATGGAACTAAACATTAACAAATGCAAACTAATGCCCATGGCCCGTAAGGTTACTTTTACTTCTACGTATAACCTTAATAACACAACACTAGAGCTTGTAAAGTCTTATAAGTGCTTAGGAGTGATCCTGAGCTCCGATCTTTCCTGGAACTTACATATTAATTATGTGACTAATAACGCTAACCGTATGCTTGGTTATCTTAAACGTAACTTTTCTCTGGTCCCTTCATCATTAAAACTATTCCTTTGTAGCGAACAAGCGGGCGACACCATCTACACCGTAGAGCAACGTGCACCAACGCACGCACTGCGAACGAGGCAGGAGCCTCGCACCACGAGCGACACACACGCGACACAGAGCTCCGATGGAACACGCCGGCAGGAACCCAGGCTCGTCTCATCTGCCATAGACATTATCTCGGACTGGCCCGTTTGTAAATATCTATCTGTAAATTATGTAAATAATAAGTGTGTCAGCAAAGAATGCCTCTCGGTATGTTGACCACAAATTGGTGACCCGGACTGCCAGGTACCTTGGACTACGTGGCTCCAACTCCGAGATGTCCCACCCCGATGGCAACGGAACATCAGATGGCGAGGCAGCGGCCGGGTCTGCTACCGCTCCTTCACACGCTGCCGCCATCCACCTGAAGCTGCCCGATTTTTGGACAAACGATGCAGAACTCTGGTTCCTTCACGCGGACGCCTTTTTCCGCAACAACCGCATCAATTCTCAGCGAGCCAAATTTGATCATGTCGTGACGGCCCTGCCCCAGGCGACCACCTCAATCGTAAGAGATCTCCTCCGTGCTCCTCCGGAAAATCCTTACGATGGCCTAAGGGATGCGTTGATCCAGCGTACTACCGCCTCCGAGCAGAAACGGCTGCAACAGTTGCTGACCGCCGAAGAACTAGGCGACCGCAAGCCGTCCCAACTTCTTCGCCGCATGCAGCAGCTACTAGGAGATAGAGCCGACAACCTGGATAATTCACTCATCCGTGAACTCTTTCTCCAAAGGCTTCCCAATAACGTGCGCATGATACTTACAACATCCGACACAACGTCCTTGGAAGCGTTAGCACGCATGGCGGACAAGATCATGGAGGTTGGTTCCCCAGCTATTTACGCCACCCATCAAGTGCTTCCTACGCAGCAGGCTCCACCTCTCCCCACCGACATGAAGCTTTTTGAGATCATCCATCGTCTCTCATCAAAAGTAGACCATCTATCGGTGCAGGTTGCCGAACTACGAGCGTCGACCACCTTTCGTCCCCGGTCTCGCTCCTCCAGTTTCCACCGAACCACTGGACGAAGAAGCTCTCCAAACTCAACAAACCGCATCTGCTGGTACCACCAAAAGTTCGGTGATGCGGCAAACAACTGCTCGCCACCCTGCTCTATGGAAAACGCCAGAACACCACGTTAAGGACGGCCAACGTGGTGATCCCCGAAAAGAGCCGTCTTTTCTTCATCACTGAGAGGACCACCAAAATTCGATACCTCGTGGACACAGGCGCGGAAATCTGCGTTTATCCTTCAACTCCGGAGGACCGCCGACACCGTCAGCCTTTGACACCTCTAGCAGCGGCCAATGGCTCAGCTATTAACACCTATGGTGAGAAATCTATCACTCTCGATCTCGGATTAAGACGGACTTTCCGTTGGATATTCATAGTCGCGGATGTAAAGTACCCCATCCTTGGCGCGGACTTCTTACAGTTCTTCAACCTAACCGTCGACATGCGTCAGTACCAGCTTCGCGATGGTGAGACGCATCTACACGTCCAGGGAATAGAGGTCCGAGACCAAAAGCTTCAACTTCACCAGCCATGTCCTCCAGCCTCGACACAATGGGAAGCACTTCTCTATTACTTCCCGAGACTAACACGACCATCGTTCCATGCCGCATCCACGCAGCACACCATTACCCACTCCATCAAAACTACCGGACCACCCGTCTTCGCTCGACCCCGTCGACTAGCTCCCGAGAAGCTAAAAATCGCAAAGAACGAGTTCGAACACATGATCGAGCTTGGTATTGTCCGGCCTTCATCGAGCAGCTGGTCGTCCCCCTTACACATGGTTCAAAGGAAAACTGGAGATTGGAGGCCTTGCGGCGACTACCGTGCACTAAACAAAGTCACGGTACCAGACCGGTATCCCATCCCACATATTCAGGATTTCTCCGGGGCCATTGCAGGGGCGGCTATCTTCACCAAGCTAGATCTCGTGAAGGCCTACCATCACATCCCAATAGCGCCAGAAGACATTCCTAAAACAGCGATTGTAACACCTTTTGGATTGTTTGAATATGTGCGGATGCCATTCGGCCTCAGAAATGCCGCTCAAACATTCCAGCGTTTTATGGACCAAGTGCTGCGAAATCTTCCATTCTGTTTCGCATATTTGGATGACATTTTGGTGTTTAGCAAGACATCTGAAGAGCACCAATGTCACCTTCGAACGATGTTCGAACGTCTAGACGAATTCGGTGTCACCATCAATGTGCAAAAATGCACATTCGGCGTGTCCGAACTGGACTTTCTCGGACACCACCTCAACAAGGACGGCATTCAACCTCTGTCGTCGAAAGTCCAAGCGATCCAGGATTTTCCACGACCAACCAATGTGCGACAACTCAGAGAATTCCTGGGACTCATCAATTTCTACCGTCGCTTTCTCCCAGGATGCGCTGCTGTACTTCGCCCACTGAATGCTTTCCTCGCGGGAGTCAAGGCGAAGACTTCACCCTTAGCCTGGAACCCCGCAGCCGAGGAAGCCTTCGTCAGAATCAAGAACCAGTTAGCCAACGTGGTACTCCTGACGCATCCCAGATCGGACGCTCAAACTTCCATCATGGTCGATGCCTCGGACACAGCGATCGGCGCAGTTTGTCAGCAGTTGATTGATGGATGCTGGTGCCCCATCGCATTCTACTCGAAATCACTCTTCCCTACAGAAGTGAAGTACAGTACCTTTGGACGTGAGTTACTTGCCACCTACTCCGCTGTCAAGCACTTTCGTCACTTTCTGGAAGGGAGACAATTCTTCATACTCACGGATCACAAGCCGCTGACGTACGCCATTGCCTCTCGCAGTGCGGCGCACTCCCCGAGAGAAATTCGTCAGCTGGCATTCATATCAGAATTCACAACGGACATCAGGTTCATCAAAGGACAAGAAAACATTGTAGCCGATACTCTTTCCCGCGTTCACATCGATGCGTCTTTCATAGAACACCCACCTCTGGACTACTCGGCCCTCTCAGCTTCCCAGAAAAACGACTCTGAACTCCAGTCGCTGCTCAGCTCCTCCTCCTGCTCACTGGAGCTCCAGGAAGTCCAGACAGACTTATCATCGCCAACACTGGTGTGCGACGTTTCAACCGGTCAGCCACGTCCTTACCTCACTAGAGATTTTCGACGCCAAGCCTTCAACATACTTCATTCCCTGGCACACCCTGGTATCAAGTCAACACAAAGACTTGTTTCATCTCGGTATGTATGGCCTGGCATGAACTCCGACGTCCGACGCTGGACACGTGCCTGCATCAACTGCCAGAGAACCAAAGTCCATCGCCATACTGTCTCACCGACTGCGACATTCCAGCTTCCCCACGGACGATTCAGCCACCTCCACATGGACATCATTGGACCGCTTCCACCATCTCAAGGTTATCGGTACATCTTCACCGTCATCGATCGCTTCACCAGATGGCCTGAGGCGGTACCCCTAACTGATATCACTGCTGAAGCCGTTGCACAAGCATTCCTCACTTCGTGGGTTGCAAGATTCGGAATTCCTACCACTGTAACCACAGACCGCGGAAGACAGTTTCAATCCAACCTGTTCGCAACGCTATCAAAACTGCTTAGTTTCCATCACATCTCAACGACGTCGTACCATCCGAGCGCAAATGGACTCGTCGAGAGATTTCATCGGCAGCTCAAAACAGCTATCACTGCAACGACGCCATCCACATGGAGTGAATATCTTCCGCTCGCCATGCTGGGAATCCGAGCTGCGCTCAAGATCGACCTTGGATGCAGCGCAGCAGAGCTGGTTTACGGCACCCCGCTCCGCCTACCAAGCGACTTCTTCTGTGCTTCACCATCCAGCTCTCTGCCTGACCCTCTCGACTACGTGGAAAGGCTCCGCTCCCACATGGCCACCCTCCGTCCTTCACCCACACGTCGAACCCGGCAACAAAAACTCTTTGTGAGCCCCGACCTCTCCACCGCCACGCATGTCTTCGTGCGACACGATGCTGCGCGACGCTCCCTACAACCAGCATACGATGGTCCGTACAAGGTCCTGGGAAGAGCTGAAAAGCACTTTACCCTGGCCTACCCGAACCGCGAAGACCATGTCTCAATCGACCGACTAAAGCCTGCGTATATCCTGAGCTCGGACGACACAGACAACCTCACAGCGTGCACTGCGAGTATGGGATGCCCTGCCACAATGGACATCACGCATCCAACTCAACCCGATCCAGCCCGTCCCCGCAACGTCCGCTTCACTCTCCAAAACACTACCAACTAGCGCGCAAACAGCGTCTTTCACCGCTATTCCACTAGCGGGGGAGCCCATGTAGCGAACAAGCGGGCGACACCATCTACCCCGTAGAGCAACGTGCACCAACGCACGCACTGCGAACGAGGCAGGAGCCTCGCACCACGAGCGACACACACGCGACACAGAGCTCCGATGGAACACGTTTTATTCTGGCCAATTATAATCGTACCGCTAGCGTAACATCCATGAAAAATACTTTATCTCTACCCAGTCTCGCCCATCGCCGAAAAATTTCTAGTATTTGTCTCTTTCACAAAATTTTCCATCACAACACTGTACTCAAAAATCAACTAATAACCCCACCATCGTTTGTTTCAGCACGCCTGGATCACCGCCACAAAGTAGGCGTCCCATTTTGCCATTATAACAAATATCTCTCATCATTTATACCTAGAGTCTCGAATGAATGGAATCATCTACCTGCATCACTCACATCGATTATTGATAGTGTTCTTTTTTGTTCAAATGTTTCAAACCATGTATTTCCCGTTGTTTAACTATTTTGTATTTTCAACTGTTATTTTTTATTGTTGTCCCCGTTTGTTTAACTATTTTGTATTTTCCACTGTTGTTCTCTTTTTCTCACCACTCCCCTCTGTAATGCCTCTGGCCCTGAGGGTAAAATAAATAAATAAATAAAAAGAAGAAAGAAGAACAAAGAGCACGAAAAGCGCGCCTTGCAGTGCCCCTACCTTCTAACCCTCACCCGATCTCTCGCGGACTTCCATGATGGGATCAAATGGCACTACACAGGCTCCAGACTCCGACTATGGTGATTTCCTTTTGACGTGCCAAGCTCTAAAGACAACAGGTGATAATGACACAGGTCCTGTCCCTGGATGTCCACACTGCGGCGTCCCGGCGACTTGCTACCATTTTGCATGGTCCTCAGCAGGGACGTCACAGCATCTTAGACTAATGACCCTTGGGAAATGGAGGCAACCGAGAACCTCAGCACTTGCAGAACGAGACCTCATTTTCGCTTAATCCATCATCATCACTACCCCTCTCCTACTTATCCATGCCACACGAGGTTCCATGGACCAGGGGCATGGAAATTAAATGAACGTTTCCATCAATCAATGAAGGCGGTGTACGGCCTCAGCTGCCTCCGACTTCCTAGCCTGCCAACCGGATATGTCCCTATTCCCGCGCCGGAGAATTCCGCTCGCCCTTAGACCGCGTGGACTGAGGAATGTGGGGAACGCATCCCGCTGAGCACGAGAGATCAAAGGAGACGACGAGCACCCGCGTAACGTGCACGATACGAACGTTAAAAAGCTCTGTACATATTAAATGCTTTCTACCTTTTGACGACTGCGTATTTGACGACTAACAAGTCAGAAGTGGGAGGAACACGTTTGCCACCTGGGCACGGTGAGAAGCTTTATTCTACGATTCTCAAAGCGGTAGAAACTGTGTCACATCGGACCAGCTCGTACTAGAGATGACTGACAGCACCGGGCACGATCTACGAAAGAAGGAGCGCTTGCGAGGCCGTCCGCCGGGTGCAAACCAAGGTTCCTGCGGAAGAACAGGCGATGAAGATATCACAAGCGTTGCTGTCGTAGACAACACTCGATCCGTTCAGCAACACGACGAAGCGAATTCTATAGCTGAGACTGCTGGTATCGACGACACCGACGGAGTCGCTGATGCGTCGGAAATTCGTGCAACGAATGAAGACTTTGCTACACTGCTGCAAACGGCTATACAGTGTGCCGTGCGGGAGGCGATGAGCGGCATGGCTACGCTTCTTCGTGCCGGCCAACAGCCACTTCAAGACGCGCGACCACCTGCGGACTCTGGAAAGCTTGTACCTGTTTTTAATCCTGTGGCATTTCCATCGCAGACAGTAGAACAATGGATTAGAAGAGTTGACGAACTTTCCACAATCTACGCGTGGAGTGATCGACAGACGTCGTGCTTTGCCATCACGAAACTGGAAGGGGTTGCAAAGACATGGTATGCTGGACTTTCGAGCGTACAGCGATCATGGCAAGAGTGGAAAGACGAATTGAAGAGATCGTTTCCAGATGTGAAAAGCTGTCAGCGTCGCCATCAGGAGATGGTGGCTCGAAAACGACGAAAGGGTGAGAACATTAAATTGTACTTTCATGAAAAAGTTAGCCTCGCCCGTCTCTGTCAACTCCTGAAGATCAAATTGTTGAGTACGTCGTCACTGGTCTTGATGACGAGGCGATGGTGCGAAGTTTAAGCGTGGGAACTTTCTCTACGCCAGAATCGTTGCTTGAGTGCCTTAAGCGTGTAGACGACCGACTCGCCGTGGTCAAGGCAACACCCACCCGAAACGAACGTCAGCCTTCATCAGGTGGATCGCATGACCAAGTCGAAGCGCGGAACGAAATCGGCGCCCGGGCAGCAGGCCAGTCAGGTGATAATAACGGACGAAGGCCTTTATATAACCACAACGGAGAGTCATTATGCTTTAACTGCAACGACTACGGACATTTTGCAATTCACTGTCCTGAACCGCAAAAGCGGAAGCAATGCGAAAAATGCCGGCGTGTTGGTCATGCGGTTGCCAACTGCAGATTTAATACCAAGGAAACTTTTCCGAAGACACACTGCCTGGAAAGTAAAGAAATGGTTGGAGCACGAAATGAGAAATACTTTCAAGAGGCACTGATCGACGGGAAGCCAGCAAAGGCATACTTGGACCTTGGTAGTCAATGCATTACGCTTCGTCAGGCGGACGCCGACTACCTCGGTATTGCATATATGGAGCCTACAGATACGTGCAAAATTGGAGGCTACGGTTCTGGTCACGTGATTCCCTGCGGAATCGCCCAAGCGCATCTCACCGTCGACCAGGCCAGTGCAGAAGTGCCCATTTACATCGTTCCAAGTGATGTCCAGGCCATTCCACTGCTTGTTGGCCAACCGTTTACGGATCAGCCCCACATTACCGTTGTAAGACGTAAAAACGTTCTACTAATTTCTGAAGAGAACGAGAGTGCTGATGATGAGAACGACCGACTTAGAGGCATCAACGTCCCAAACCTTCCACCCCGTCGTGCCACGTTATGGGCAAAGGTTTCAACGGTCATACCCCCGGGTACGTTGGCATTGTCACCTTATCAGCGGGAGGCGAAAAAGACGGCGACGTTTACGTCGATGCCCAACTTCGCATGCAAGAGGGTAAGGAGCATTGCTTGCCCTCCTGCATTATCCATGTAGACGAAGATGGGACTTCGTTCTTGCCAGTCCTGAATGTTTCAGATTCCGCTATTCATGTTACGCAAGGAAAGGTGACTGCACGGGGCTCCTGGTGCCACGAGGAACCCGAAACGTCTTGTGCGCACGGGAACCGCATTAACACCTGATGAATTCAAACAACTTCTCAAGTTGATCAACGAGCATCGTGACTGTTTTGCGGATAATGTCTTTGAGTTTGGAACCACAAACAAGGCCGAAATGAAAATTGATATCGCAGAAGATGCGAATCCGGTATCCTTTCGACCGTATCGTCTACCGTTCAATCAGCGACTGAGAGTAAACAAAGCTATCGAAGAGCTGAAAGAGGCGGGTATAGTTTGCGACTCCTCGTCCGAGTAGCCGACTCCTCGGCCAGTCCGTTGCTTGTTGTGAAGAAAAAGACAGGCGAAGAACGTTTGTGCATTGATTACAGAGCACTCAACAGGGTCACTAAGAAGGACAAATACCCGCTTCCCTTGATCGAAGACCAGTTGGACCGACTACATGACAAGCGCTATTTTACGACTCTTGACTTGACGTCAGGGTATTATCAAATTCCGATGTCCAAAGAATCACAAGCGAAGACGGCGTTTGTAACTCTTGATGGACACTACGAGTTCATAAAAATGCCGTTCGGACTGACCAACGCCCCAGCGGTGTTTCAAAAAATGATGAACGTGGTATTGGGGTCCTTGCGTTACGGAGTGGCTCTAGCGTACGTGGTTGATATTCTCATCCCGTCGCGGGACTTCAAAGAAGGTCTTGATCATTTGCGAAAAGTGTTCCAAGTTCTTCGAGAAGCGAGACTGACACTTCGCCTGAGCAAATGCGTGTTCATGGCGGAAACAATCAACTACCTGGGGTTCGAAATCGGAACCACAGGACCAGTGGCGTCACGAGGGTCAGCGGCACCCGGGGCGGTAGACCGCCGTGACACCCCCCCCCTCCCCCGCTCTCATAAGGCCCGCCGCGACTCCCCCCCCCCCCCCGCTCTCGTGGCCCGCTGTGACACCCCCTGAGCGCTGCACCCGGGGCGGTCCGCCCCCCCCCCCCCCCACCCTTTTGACGCCACTGCACAGGACTCAGGCCAGGTGAATGTAAAGGCAGTGACTGACTTCCCAACACCGAGAAACGTCCACGAAGTAAGGCAGTTTATTGGCCTTGCAAGCTATATTAGGCGTTTCCTGAAGAACTTCGCAGCGCTAGCCGAACCTCTGACAAGGCTGTTGAAGAAAAATACTTCTTGGCGATGAACCGAGGAGCAAAATTTTGCGTTTTCTGTCCTGAAAGTGTGTTTGCAGGAGAGAAAAATTCTGGCCTTATACAACAACGAAGCCCCAACAGAAGTGCACACCGATGCAAGCAAGAATGGTTTGGGGGGCATGTTGCTGCAGCGCCAGTTAGACGGACAATTTCATCCCGTAATTTATGAGAGCCGTCAGACGTCCAAGGCGGAACAAATGTACCATTCCTACGAGCTTGAGGCCCTCGCAGTCGTTTGGACTCTTGAGCGGGAGGGGCGGACCGCCCCGGGCGCAGCGCTCAGGGGGGTGTCGCGGCGGGCCACGAGAGCGGGAAGGGGGGGGGAGGGGGAGTCGTGGTGGGCCACGCGAGAGAGAGCGGGGGGGGGGAGGAGTCAAGGCAACCCACGCGAGAGCGGAGGGGGGGGGGGGGGTGTCGCGGCAGGCTACCGCCCCGGGTGCTGCTGACCCTCGTGACGCCACTGGGTTTACCTCTCCGGTGTCGACTTCACTGTAGTCACGGACTGCAACGCCCTGCGAGGCACGTTGAGTAAGCGCGATATGTTGCCGCGGATTGCTCGCTGGTGGTTACGATTACAAGAGTTCACGTTTAGTGTTGATGATCGATCCGGTACCTCTATGACCCACGTGGACGCTTTGAGCCAATCTAGTAGTGGTCAACCTGAAGACGTCGCTATTTGTGATGGTCTACACGTCCTGCCAGCTACAGTGATTGATTTGGACGACTGGCTGGTAGCGGTACAACGTCAGGACCCTGAGGTCAACAAGATACGGGACATATTACGAAAGCCGGCAAAGTCGAAGGAAGACTAACGTCTTCACGAACAGTACGAGCTACGGAGCGACGTTGTTTTCAGAAAAAACGAAACACAGAAGGGGTCGTGGGTTGTCCCGCAGAATATGCGTTGGCAGGTCGTTCGGCGCTGCCACGACGATCTCGGACACCTGGGATTCGAAAAAACGTTGAAGAAGATGCATGAAACTTAAAAAAGTTTCAAGGCCCCTACGTAGTAACGGAGAAGCTTCCAAATGACTCGTATCGTATAGAAGATATTCCGGGCCGATCAGTTACTCAGCGTTTCTACACGTCTACGGCCCCGATTGACAAGATGAAGCGTTACTTGCTCGATCATGATGACTGCGAAGACGAAGAAGACGATTGAGTCAATTTTTCACAGGATGGCCGAGTGTTAGCATCCTGCTGAGCACGAGAGATCAAAAGGAGACGAAGAAGACGACGAGCACCCGCGTAACGTGCACGATACGAACGTTAAAAAGCTCTGTACATATTAAATGCTTTCTACCTTTTGACGACTGCGTATTTGACGACTAACAAACGAAGGAGAGGACGGGGAAACGAGGTTTGGCCGAGGAGTAAGAGTTGCCCGGGAAAGGGTACTTGGAAATAAAAGACACAGTTGAGTTTGGGACGCCCACGTGATTACTTCGCCCACGCTGCGTCCCAACAGCCTCAATGTACTCAACAGAAGCGCCATGGGAGTCATCATGGGTCTTCCCAAATTCACTCCCATCGCCAAGCTGGAAAAGTCTGCGTAAATCAGCACGGTCCGAGACATTGCCGACGAAATGGTGCTGGGCTGGGTATATGACAGAGCCATCTTGCAGAAATTAGAAAAGACCACGGACCTTGACACGAATACTATTGTAACACATCCTCCGCCTCCATTCGAACGAAGGATGTTTCTATACAAGTAGGCCAATCCTTCAAAACCAAGGAGAAGAGCACAAGAAGAAGAGGCAGCACCAGAGTGTAGAACACCCAAAGAAGGCTTGATCAGCTCGGAGGCACTTAGCGAGACTTGGTTTAGAAATAATAAGGCAAATCTGGACGAATTTCACTGCGAATTTGTAAATCGATCACACAAAGCTAAAGGTAGCGTTGCTTTGTATATCAAAAATAATGTTGACTTTGTTTCAATCTCAGAATTTTCAGTGACCACGCCGCCCGATAATGAATATATTGTTATTCAGTGTTCAGAAATTTTGTGGTTCTCCTATATCGTACACCTAATGGCAATAGATCGGAATTTTTCTTATTCCTGAGTTCTGTTCTTCCTTGTGCTAGCTTTCTTCGATTTAAAAGACGGTGAACCAAACATTCCAGTGTCCATAATAAGTGGCGCCCTATCTTTCCCCGAGTCAGCAGCCTTCGGTCTGCGCGAGCACACGCAACGAAAGTGACGTCATCATAAATGGGGGATATGATGACGTAATTTCGTTGCGTGTGCTCGCGCACACACCATGGGCTGCTGATCATGAAAAGATAGTGCGCCTCTTATTATAGACACTGAAATGTTCGGTTCACCATAAACATTGATCTACTTGTTAAAAATACACAACAAATAGAATTTTTAACGCTCGTGCAGTCGTTTGAGGTTTCTAACGCAATTCGCACCCCCACTCGTGTCAAGCCCACTTCCTTCACACTACTTGATCCACGCATAAAAAAACTTTCACTCGGACGACACACTCCCAGAACCATCACCTCCGGGATAAGTGACCATATGCAAGTATGTTGTATTTTGTCTAAAATAAATAATCGTAACGATCAAATGGTTTATCGAACGTATCGATATCTATCGGAACAAACACTAAACAAATTTTGATTCATTACTGGCACAGAACTGGAACGATGTTCTGTCTGAAAGCAACCCGAATAAATCATACGACATATTTTTTGATACTATACTTAGCGGCTACGAGACATCGTTTCCACTGCAATCATATACCGAATGAAAGAATTAGGAACCCTTGAATCACGAAATAACTTTTTCACAAGATAAGAAAAAAAAAGAAAATGTATACGCTCGATTTGTTAAGACTCGAGGTAACACCATTTGTTCAGAATTCAAAATATATAGAAACCAAATAAACTTCGACATTCGAAAATCAAAGCGAAATTTCTTTCAACGCTTAGAGAGATACAGGATGACCCAAAGAAGATATGGGAAAGGGTAAACGAAGTTGTTAGACTAAAGCCTCATCCTAACTGCCTGCCAGACTTAAAGACCGAAGACCAGTTGGCGCTTTCCACTTTTCCCTCGCTCCTCCTCTCCCCCTTCCACCCTGTCCCCCGTTGCCTGTTTCCTCCTCCACCATGGTAAGGAGGATCTTCTGCCTTGCAGAATCTCCAGTCTGGTCGTCGGCCTTTAACAATAAACGAAGAAACCCTATCTGGTATTCAGATGGCGGCATAATTCAACACACATTTTTTATTGGCAGAAGAAGCTGTGTCAGCAAATCAATCTGATGGCCCGGAAACATACCTTAAAAACAGCAACCCCAATTCAACTATATTTTTTCCTGTAACTCAACAAAAAATAACAACAACCCTGATGTTAAAAAAAAATCAGCCTTTTGTGTTGATAACCTAAGAAACAGTACCTATTAAATTTATATCAGCACTTATATCACTCCGTCTTACTCATAAATGCAATAGAATACCTGAAGGTGGTACCTTCCCTGATCAACTAAAAATAGCAAAGGTTTCAACAATAAGTAAGGGTGGCTAAATAATTACTTGGAGGATTATAGACCAATTTCGGTATTGCCTTTATTCTCAAAGGTAGTTAAAAAAAATAACGAAAGGCTTAAATTTTTTTCGGGAGGTATAATATTATAATAAAACAACAATATTGATTTAAAAAGGAAAACAACCGAACTCGCATTTTTGAGTATTAGAGACAAAATAATAGAGAATATTAAAAATCGGCTCTTCACAATTGGCTTATTTATCGATTCTCGCACAGCCTTTATTTCCATCAAGCACGAAATACTCCTTTAAAAAAATCTTGAAACAGATGGCATACGAGCAGGCACGTAGCCAGGATTTTGTTTCAAGGAAGGGGGGGGGGGGCAGCCCATGACAAAATGCTGTATGAGGGTGAGGGGGAGGAGGCCCCAGCAAAATGGAAGATTTTTTTTTTTTTTGGGGGGGGGGGGCCGGATTTTATGGGCCACCCCCTGGCTACGTGCCTGCATACGAGGCATATCACATAAACGCATAGCAAATGATCTTACTTCACGAAATCACCTTTAGGAGTAATAAAATATGGGGTTCCCCAGGGCTCCATATTGGAACCGTTACTGATCTGAAGTACCTAACATACCATGTACTGAAGACTTAATATTATATGCTGACGACACTAATACATTTTTTTATGGAGTCGATCTTAACGAGTTAGAGAAAAAAATGAATAAATATTTACGCCACCTCTCAGCTTAACTGGCGGCAAATAAATTACTTAAAAAAAATATAGTCTTTTTATCGGTAAACCGAACAAATAGTAATATCATTGAACTGAGATTTGAAAGCACCACAGTTTGAAAGAGTGAATAACCACAAGTTTATCGGAGTTTAGTTTAACGAGCATTTAAATTGGACATTCCATGTAAATACTGTAAGAAATGAAATGTCATAATCAAAAGGTTTACTCTCATCTGGTAAACATATATCACCAGAATGGCAAAAGCGTCAACTGTATTATGCTTTAATATAATCAAAACTGTATTACTGCTTTATTGTCTGGGGTCAGACAACGAAAACAAATATTGCAAACCTCTATCTTCCACAAAAAAAAAGAAGAAAAGTTGTACGTACAATACAAAATTTTGACTGTGACGCGCATATCTGTCCCTCTTCAAACACCCCAAAATGATGTTTGATATTACATGCGGTTTATACTTAAACAGCATGCAAGCGATTTGGCGAGCTACGAGATAAGCGACGGCGACCG
The DNA here is from genome assembly GCA_037355805.1 of Ixodes ricinus. Taxonomy (NCBI): domain Eukaryota; kingdom Metazoa; phylum Arthropoda; class Arachnida; order Ixodida; family Ixodidae; genus Ixodes; species Ixodes ricinus. Next base: position 54,280 of record JAZHYW010024744.1, on the reverse strand, counting down.
GCTTCGCTATCGCTCGGTCAGTCGCACGACGAGGCAAACCGCATGAAAGCGACGGGAGTCGATGAGCGATGCTTTCTAGAAATCCAAACACCGAGCGACATGACGAGCGACAGTGAGAAATCTCTGTCGCTCGTCGCTGACTCTCGTCGCTGTCACCGTCGCTACTCTCGTCGCTCGCTAAATCGAGTTGAGCAATGGCGGCGCGGAGGCGACATCAAACGACAGATGCGCAACCCAGAGAAACCGAAACCGAAACTACCCGTGACAGTCTCCGCTCCCAGAGTGCACCTGAACCACTAGGGGCGCTGGCCTCAACTGCTCGGTAAGGCCTTACCAAATACCATATAGCTTCGCCAATACTGGAAACTCCTCCGAAAACCTATGGGAGCGGCGGCGAACGTGACAGTGGCGCCTCTAGCGGACTCGGAGTCTACGGAAGCACACGACGCAATGGAAAAGTATAGGCTACGCGACGTCCTCGAGCTTTGCGTGCGCTGTTTCGTCACCGCAACAGCAGAAACAATTCATTACGGTCAGTCCGCTTGCAAAGCGGAATCCACTGATCGAAACGGCAACGACAAACAAATAACAACGCGCGCAGAAACAAAAATATAGCAGTTTATTTAGAGGTCTCAAACGCCACTCAGGGGGATCACACGCGTTTGCAGCGCGTCTGGGAAGCGGAAAAAAAGGCGTTTCGCTACTCGAACTACGTCGTAATCATTAAAACGTGCACACACGACATGTTAATATTACCAGAGCAAGCTCACGAGCTGCTGGAGCATAAAAACAAAACAAAAAGTAAGGATAAAAATGACCGTGCAAACACTTACCGAATTTTGCAGAAAAGATGGTGTCGCCATTCCCGACGAAAATAAAAAGAAATGGGGAACAGAAGCGAACAACGGCGAATAAAACAAACAAGTTAGCAGACGATACAAAGATACCCATCAAAAAACTACTTCAACTACGACGATCGTTGCGGCGCTTATAGAAAAAGAAAGCAAAATGGAAAGCAGCAAATGAATAGCTGGTAATCGCCGCCGGTGTTAAGTTCGCAATAAACAAAGCGGAAGCAACAGACGAGGCTAATGAAAAAAGAAGAATGCGTCCCTTTTTTTCAGCTGCTTGTTGTACGTTTGTTTATTTACACTTTTAACAGTTTAATTTGAATGCTGCATAATTTAGTTACTCACGTTTGTTCGGCCTTCGGGAAGCGGTAGAAAGATTTTCTACCACATCGCAAAAACTTGTTTTTGCAATAGTAGGCAGCACACGGCATGCCTGTCATTTCTAAGTATGCGCTGGTGTATGCTCGAATGCGGCCGGTTGATCAACAAACGATGACCCGTAGCAGACGTGCCGGCCGGCGTACACAAATAAAATTCGAATAAAAATGCATAACAACCTTACACTTCTTAATATATCTAATAAATATCAAAAAGCGGGTATGATGATTTCGAATCACAAACTCAATCGAAGGCGAAAATAGCAGGTTATAGCAGACGACAGTGGAAGAAAACAACAACAACAAAGTTGCAGACGGCCCTCAAAATGTCCGAGCCTAGCGTAGCGGCGTAGCAGACCAACAGACGAACCGGGCGTCGAAGCGAAGGAAAGAGAGTAAACACTTAGCCAAACAAAACAAGGATACGCGATGGCTTACGCGTCGGGTAAACAACAAAAACAAAAAGAGAAAAACAAAACAAAAACACAGCAACATAAAAGCAGAAGGAAGAAAGAACGCGGCCGGCTAGTTGCGTCGCCCCAAAAATATAAATGAAAGAAGACTCAAAAATGGAAAAAGAGTGGAGACGGTTCAACGGGTGACGGCCTTTATCCCAGAAGTAAAGAAGCAGCGAAACAGAAGATGTTAGTCGTCGCCGCGCCAACAATCGGAATTCGTGCACTGCAAATAACGTGAGTGAAATCACCTTTTTTTGCGGGGCTACGGCGCTCTCCCCTTCTTGCTTTGCAAGCACGAGAAGTCTGCTTTTTTTGTAACCCCGCTTTTATTAATCTATAATAGCGTCAGATTTGCATATGCACAACGAGTTCTTTCAGAGCATTCTGACATCGCCGTAACGTACGTGGTTCGAAATCGACTTTTGCTTCTTCATCCGGAGACGAACTTGCTGGGATTAGCCAGCTCGCCTATTCGACGAAACGGTTATAAGCAAGACATTCATGGGAAATGGGAATTGCAACAACAAAACGAATTGACTGATAAGAAGAATAAAGTTGAAACGAAGCTATGTTCTGAAATGTTTGTACATTGCCCTTTTTCACGAAACAGCGCGAAGGCATACATTCGTGTTTTGCCTGGCTTACATAAGTGGTGACAGAATGTTTTCTTCGGGAGAACTCCAAATTTGCACCCTACAAGCTGTAACATCTTTCCCACGCGAAGAAAATGTCCTTCACTCATGAGCTGGCACCCATTTTTTAACTTTCAAAGCAGCGAATGTCCGTGACAATTTTTTTCGTTGGTCACCTTGCACGGAGATAGGCAAAACCAATGCATTTTGGAGAATTCGTCTGCTAGCGGAGACTCCGAGCTCGCCAGGGGCGCTGCAATCACTTTTCGCCCGCTTTCCGCGGGAGTTGCCAGTATTGGCTTCCACGGTATTTGGCACCATTGCTCGGCGCTCGCCGGCCGAGGCGCCGAGCGCTCCGAGGCACGGGCGGTTTGGGTTTATGGTCGCTAACTTTATATAGACATCATTTTTGTTCCGATAAGATACGTATATAATAAACGAGAAAAAAGCGTAAAATTTGCCATTTCTAACGACGACCGACCATAGAGTTATTACAATAAACGCTAGAGGCTCAGCTGGCGCTAGTGTCTACGGGACTTCCGGTTGCAAATTGAAGCAGACAGCATGCAGTCTACATTTTCAGCCTCCCTGTGTATTCCTATGGGAAAACGCGCGTGAATTTTGTCTCTTCGCCGGAAAATAACATGAATAACTTTTGTCATATCGGTTGTAACGGGTAGTATGTACCTTTATTGGTATTGTGAAAGTGTAATTGCTTTAGTTACAGCATTTTTCTTTACCACTGAGCGATGTTAAACTTCGCTCTATTTCAGGCCCAAACCCCTGTTTCAAGGAAGGTATGTGAAAACGAGCGACGGTTCTAAGCAAACTAACGATCGAAAGGAATGTAGTGTGTGTTCAGGTTCGCTAGCATTTCGGTGGTGCTTATATATTGCTAATATGCCCGTCCTGTCATTGGATGAAAATGACTCCGTCGTGCGCATCTTTACGATCGGTTAAAGAAACATTCGAACGCAAAAAATAAAGCACGTGAGCTACGAAAGGTAGGTCTTTTTATTATTTCCCATGTCGGCCAGTTTTTATCGGGCACCTGCTCTCTGGCTCCCCTTATTTGCAAAGATTTGGAGCGTGCGGGTGATGCTTTGAACCATTTGAACCCAGAACAAGCATCTTCACAGTACTTATTTATTGCAAATCTGACTATATTACGTGACTTTCAATTTATTTTGATCGTCTGCAAGCACAAGGAGTTACTTATCCAGTGTTACTGCGTAGTTCTTGCCGTCTCTCTCGGTTTTCTACATGTCCTTCGTTCGTTTGGCACGTATATCCCCCATGTTGGAAAGCGTCGACGCCGTGTTCGCGCTAACAGTGTCCGACAGTGCACAAAAATACACGTACGAAGCCGTTTTAGCACCGTTTTTAATGCGATGAATTTGAAAGAAAAACGCCGTAACTGACCATTTATTTCGTCTGCGTGACTGAGAAATGTTCCAATGTGCCTAGTACGTACAAGTTATTCGTGATATTTGCTCTTATAATCGAGCGCAGAGAGAAAATGCACTCGCTTTTTCCCATAGGAATACATTACCGGAAGTCAAATTTAGACTGCTTGCTGTCTGCTTCAAAATGCAACAGCACACTAGCGCCAGCTGAGCCTCTAGCGTTTATTGTAATAACTCTATGCGACCGACGACGTCTCCCGGGTCTCCCTGTCTCCATTGATTCCGTCATCCAATCCTAGCCAATCCACCGCGCGCGGCGCGATTATGGTGGCGTGATGTGGTCGTGTGTGAAAACCGATGTTGTGCAAAACTGAAGTGCTCAGCTGCAAAAGTTTTCGATTTCGGAGACACAACATCGCCAGTTGAGGGATGGAGTTACGGACTCTCCTGTACCCTGCACGCATCCTCCAGGTATTGTGCTACGCCCATCGCTGGGAGAGCGTTGAACACAGAAAGAATCTTGTTTTCTTTCTTCTTTTCGTCGAACTCAGTTTCAGAGCGAACGAACGGTCTTAGGCCGTCCACCCGATTTACGCGAACAGTGTGTGTGTGTGTATTTTGGCGCTGTTTTCTAGTACGTGTTCGTCGAATCATGTTTGCTTTGTAAACCTGAGGTAACGAGCTCGAACGAGGTATGTCACCGGAGCTGGGAACAACGGAACCACGAAGCTCGTGGTTCCGATGAGGCCTGGTGCAAGCTGGGACCTGAGACTCAATTAAAGATTCCCCTGTCGGAGCGAGGGCTGCTGTGCGTAGCGGGATCTGTTTGGAAGTCGACAATTAGGGCCCATGCATGTGTTTTCGTCCTATCGGAGACGCTTTATGGCGCGTTTACACTTGCGGATTCGCGGCGCGGAAGGCGCATTTTGGAGCCGGGTGGCGAAGTCGATTCGGCAAAAATACATTGTTACCAGACTTACGTTGAAATTTAGTTTTTTCTGGCGAAAAAGGTTTTATGTTTTTTTTTCTAACTTAAATGCAACATGTAATGCATATTGACACAGTTATTGCTAAGTAAGGTGATATTCTACAAGATAATTGTATCGGTGTCGTTTTTATGTGTTTACTGGCAATTTTAGAGTGACTTCTAGCAGGAGTGGCGTGACAACGAGGCTGGGTGGCAGCGGTGGCAGTCACGAATCACGCTACGAGAGTTTCGGTTTCGGTATTATTAGCCAACTCCTGCATGTACAGTGTTAAAATGAGGGCAATAACGCTTCGCTTTTGTTCTGGAGACTCACCGTTCTGTTCGCGAAAGCGAATGCAACGGTTGATGAGCCTTCACCAGAAAAGTAATATTATTATTGTAATACGTGCATTTTCTTCGATTTGAGTCGCTTGACGTCAGCTTTGCATGAAAGTGTGCGTCCCATATTAGCAAACTTCCGTTTTTAACGTTTAAAATGCCAGTTTCTGGTGCTAGGACAAACACGAACGTTTAGAAAGATAGGGAGTTAGAGACGTCGGATGCGCAACGTCGAGCATTATAGTTCTGTGTTTAGTTTTATGAAGATACAGGAAAATCACGAAATAACGCTGGTTGAAAAATAATCAATCAACCAGTCAATCTTTATTTGCACAAAATAGTAAAACACGGAAGCGCGGCGCTGCTGGCAGAAAGGTTACAAACCTGCACGCTGAGGCGCCTGCCAACCAACTTTCCGTGAGTTAATGAATAGACACAACACACAACAGTTCAACGTTTAAGACGCGAACGAACACAGGAAGGACAAAATATGCCATTGGACTCGCAAATTAAGGGCGCTCACACACTCGCGCAGAGTGCGCAGCGCAGCGGCAGACACTACTTCTGAGCTGAAAACAGAATTGTTATAATTGCGACGAGTGCTTTAAAGTAATTGTCGGCCAATGTTTCAACCACTGCTGCATCAGTGGTTTCTACATACTCAGGGTAATGCGTTTATTTAAACCGAACAGAACGGCGCAGCGCGATGCACGCTAAGCGCCGCAGGTTGAGTCGAGTCTGAGGAGGCGCCCGGGTAACAGCCGCTCGTGAACGAAACTTGTTCCGCGGGGCGAGCGGCCTTGGTCGGCGTGTTGGACTTCGCACGATAGTTCTTATACGCGTAGTCGCGGTATCGCAGCTGAGCGCTGCCGATACTAGCAAATATATCAAGTGGAAATGTCAAATTAAAATCCCGTCATGCAGAATGTACCGCATAATTTTTTACTTATGGAGTGGACTGCGTAAATTACTGGTCGATCTTCTATTCTTGGGGCAGAAAATATTGAAGAGAACCACACTCGCTCACAAACACAATTACCGTGTTGCCTACTCACTCCACACCTCGCCGTAACCACTGGTTGTACTCAACGAGCTTGAGTTTGTTGTACACGTTGCACCACCGTGCACTGCACGACTGCACGGCCGTCCATTTGCAATCCATCGGCATCCACGGCCCGGTAGCGTTCTTGCGCGTGCGCAGACATTTGGCCGAATTTTCGCCGAATCTTTGCCGAACTTCTCTTCAAAAGTTCGGCATTTGCTCAACTTTGCCAATCTGAAGTTCGGCAGATTCGGTCCATCACTAGTCTCGTGTCTGAATTTTCTGCCATTGGACGTAGTAGATTTCGCCATTACCACTGCCTCGCTCAATCCCACTTTCTACCGGTGCAGATCCGTCTGTGAATCCGCAAATGTCAACACGCCCTCAGTTGCAGTATGCTTTCAGGCATAAATGAAGCCAGAAATGCAGACCAATACATGCCTTGCATTGGCTGCCATTCAATCTACCAAGCTCCCTCCGCTCATGGATCGGTGTACTCCGCAGGACAGACGAGCGTGGAACATATCTACAGGGTGTGTCAGAAAAAAAATCTACAGGATTTTTATTTCACCAAAAATAAGCCTAGGCATTGCCGAACTCTCATTCTCCGCTAGGCAGCGCTAAGAGGTCGCAACCAGATGCCAAGTTTCAGCCCGATCCGATACTGCTTTGTAATCAGAAGTTATAAGTGATTTTCTGAAAATTTCAATGGGAAAGTGGCGGCCGGCCAGGTTTCGGATACATGGGGTTCTATGGCACCAGAAACCGAAAACGGGCGAAAATGGGCTCCATTTTCCCATTGAAATTCTCAGAAAATCACTTATAACTTTTGATTGACTAATCGGATCGGGCTGAAACTTTGGCATCTGGTTGTGACCTCTAGCGCTACCTTTGGGCGGAGAATGAGCGTTCGGCGATGCCTAGTTTATTTTTGCTGGAAATAAAAACCCTGTAAATTTTCTTTTGTGACACCCTGTATTAATTGCCTTATGGTGAATTCCACTGGTAGATTCAGAGCACTTTCCACAAAACCCCAAAGAGGTGAAAATCCGCTCCGTGGGACAGACTACAAATCGACGAGTGGTACATGGACTTGCATTTTTGGAGCAGCCTGAAGGAGACTGTCTTTCGTTCGAAATGGCCGCTGCTTGAACTTGTCCGAGCTCGAATATGGGTGAGCCGATTGAGGTCTTTGATGACCTAGCGCTACTGTCACTGACCAGCTTGTCCGACTGCGGAAGCAACACGTGACACAGGTCCAGCGCATGCGCGGAGTCTGCGTCACAAATAGAAGGCAGAGGTCCATGCTTGCCATCATCCCATACCTTTAGGCCGCCTCGGAGCAGTGGGGCATGCTCAGTGATCGCTGTCGGTGGAGCTCAGATTGCTGGTAAGACTTCAATAAACACAAAGAGAGAGCAAACCATCACTTTCACAGTTGTTGCCTTGTCTCTTCTTGCTTTGTTGGTCATAAAAATGCTGGCGGCATGCGGTGGACAACAATCAGTCTACCTCTTTCTGCAGACGTGGCGCCCCGTGCCGGAGGATTATCTTGGGTTGAATGAAAAAAACGTCGGTGGGAAGAGAGGGAACAAATTTCTTTGTGCTAACTTGGGGGTGAAATATAAGCCACCACGGATATAAAAGCAATGTCTCGAGAACTGAATAGAGGTCCCTATCGCAGTTCCCGCCACTTGTATTTTGTATTTCGACTAAAAAAAGCTTTTAGTGGCTCTGACCAGTAGTAAGCCCAGGACCAAAGATTCACATATCGCGCGCTTTCGGCACTGCGGGTCGCGCCCGTAGGTGAAGGAGGTTCCTGTGTCGTCCGGTTAAAATATGACGCACTGATATTTAGTTACCCTCTCCGTGTTCGCTGGCTTGCCCGAACCCCAAGAGACGTTGAAACCGCAAAGAAGGTAGACGGCTTAAATATGATTGCAGGGCCCCTTTAACATATGACTTTCAGAATTCTCAAGTTTGGGAATGTTGATGGTGGGCGCCTGAACGAAGTGGGCGCTTCCGCAGTATTTTATGGTACACGGAAGTGGTATGCAAAGACGTTCTCTTGGTTCAGGCACAGTAATGCAAGAGTACTCGAGCCCCCTCTATCTGTCTAAAATTTTAGGGGTTCAATATTGCTTGCCAGGGTGCAAACATTCACATGAAAACTCTTATCTGAGATCTCTAAAACATTTTGGAGGTGCTCATCTGTCGTTCGCGAGACTCGCATTTGATTTTATGGTCTTCATTTTCAAAAAGTATGTTTGCAGGTACGTACGTGCTGTAGCAAACACTTTGATCTAGTCCGCTGTGAGGCATCATAGATTTGAAAACTTTTAATTCAGGGAGGTCAGTGGAAACCTTAACTGAAGTCATTCGCTGCAAGAAAGAAATGCATTCTTCAGCTTATTGCTTGTTTGAGAATTGGCTGATTTGCGAACTCTATCTTGGTAAATTTCTTGAACTTGTTCTGGCCGCCTATTGCCGACCCCTGTTCTAAAGAGTCCAATACATTGTGGAGAAAATGTCCAATTCATAAAACTATTTTATTTGTTTAAAGAAGAAACAGCAGAGAGAGAATGCACGAGCGTGCGCCCTCGGGTGTGGGGTGCGGTCGAGAGGGACGCGCCCGAAAATGAAACTTGGTACTCTGGCAGGGACTGCATACTAAAACCAAAACTCCTTGTCGGCTGCTGGAGGCGCTGGAGACGGAACTGAAACCGAAACCTAAGCGACTCCACAACACGATGCCTTACTGCAAAAATAAACACATGGAGGTGTAACGCTCTTCTTAACTACACATAAATTGTACGAAGGAAAGACAAAATTCCCATATTCCTATATAGATCACACTTGGGCGTCAGCATGCATGCATCAGCTCAAAACTTCGCAAAATGCTGCCTCGGGTGGCTAATGCTACATTCGGTTTTCTGCACACTTGTTTCGGGCACTCGCTTCACAACTCTGTGCTTCACTAGTCGTGCGCTGTAACATTTTATTAGGCTACTGTACACCATCGCGAGACTGCTCTATACACCTTTTCCACAAGGCGCGCAGCCATCTTGAATGTCGTCACTCATGGTATATGCGGTAAAACATTGTTTTGATCTCTTCACGCCGCTGGAGGGTGTTTTCGAAAAATGTGTGATTGTCACGTATTCTTGTTTTTCCTCACCTATATTTTTTCACATATTCCAGGTTGAAATGTTTTATTATTTTTTCGTCCCGCATACCAGATATGGAACCCACGTGACTGAAAACAAGAAACAGAAAATGTCCGTACTGGACAATTTTATGATTTGAGCGTCTTATGTTTGCTAGTGTTGGGAACACTGCATTTCACTAGGAAGCTGATCTGTTTAATATGGTTTGCTTGTGACGTCGTCGCACTATATGCTGGTGGCCATTGCGTCGTGTTCTTGCTCAGAAAATCATCTTTTGGTGTGAAGTGCACGCTGCAGAGGGTATGCGCTCAGCAGCAAGGCCACTAGACTGGCAGCTTATGTAAAGCCAGTGCAAGCCTTGTATTTGAGGGATACAAATTATTCTTGCTTGGTGCAGCGTCGTGAGGAACGGCGCGAGCGTGTGGCACCGTGAATTTCTGGCAAGAGCGTTTCTGCAAAGAAAGTAGTTTTGGGTCCCTGCTCCCTGGTCTGTCTCGTGCATACGTGGCCGAGGAACCTTTACAGCACAGCCTCTTTGACAACGACCTCGCTCCCCTCTGTCCTCCTTTTTTTTTACGTTGTGCTGGTAGGAAGACCTTGAGAATGTCTCTCCTGTGAGACAAAGTGGCCGGCAACGTTCGGTTGTTTTTCTGAGCTAGGCCACCCGGGTCTTTTTTTTCTTGGTATCCTCCCACCCCCACACACTTGTAGTGCTACGTAAGGACGCATTAATAAGTCGCATTGAGTCGTTTCAGTACATCTATTCTCGGGGACAACTTTTTGAGGCAGCTGAGCAGTAACAAAAGCACGTTTCGGTGCCTCATTGATGGGTATGTGTAAAATTGGTTGTGGGGCGATTTTGGTACTTTGAGTAAATACTGCTAAGAACTAATCTCTCGCGTCGATAACCTACGAAACACCCATTAGCAGTGATGGAAGTGCTGCGCCATTCAGGGTGTCGAACCGGTCATTATTTCGGTTCGGTTCGGTGTTCGGGTTCAGTAGCATTGTATTTTGTTCCGGTTCGGTTCCGGTTTAGGATAGTGCACATAATATCACTCCGGTTACCGGTTTTAATGAGCGCGAACCGGTTCGAACCCGTTCCTAACTCGACCTTTGAATATTGCCCAAGCACTTCCTGCGGCCTTTTCTGTGCATGAGATGCTTGCAATAGACCCATCCTAAAACTACTCCCTCTTCAGGTAGATATAAAAACCTGCACAGTGACGTGCGCAAAAGACACCATTAATGTGGCAAATGCTATTACTTGTTGCTTTCCATTTTTTATGGTGTCTTTTGCGTCTGCAGCTGCGCAGTATTTCAAACTCTGCCAGAAGAGGCGTATTCGGGATGGGTCTATTAGCGGCGAATGTTTCGGTGGCGCCCTCGAACGGTTACCTTTCGTGACGTCATTGCCTTGCGAACAACAAGTTCGACTATGTTTGTAATTAGCATGGCGGAAGCTTGAAATCATAGCGTTCTTGAACCAACACTGTCAACCCCGTGCAAATTGAAGTCCTCCACGTTCCTCGTATTTCCGTCCATGAGAAGTCCTTTGCTGACGTCATAGTCAGCATTCGACCAATCGTGGAAGGCCGATCAGAGCGACGCTTTCGATCGTGCACGTTTCCAATAGACCTTTCCAAAAAAGAGCTTGTGGCCGGTGCCATCTTTAGTGTTCGGGCGCATCAGCGCGCTTTGCTCGCTTTCCGAAGTGACAAACCCGCACGTGCTGAGCTGTGAAGATCGCAGGCCGGGCTGTGATTTTGTAAACAGTAAAAAGGTATCTAGCGAGAATGCTTGCCCTCTATATGTTTTTGTTTGTATTTCTCTGAACACACGTGTTATTTTATACATGCTACCTGTTTTCAGCGCCCAGTAAGATGTCACAGCTATGCCCCTAAGTGGCTGACAGGGGAACGAGAGGAAACAAATGTGCCGTAAAACACAGAAACAGGGACGTCGAGTGCGCAGTTGAGGTAGTTTATTGAATCCCGTTAAGCTGTGGTCGATGTATACACCGGCCAGTCTGGCCGATGTGTCAATGACCGGGCACGTAAGCACGCACGTATAATGAAATGGGACTACATCTTGACAGTGCTAACAGCGCTTCGGGTTCTGACGGAAAAACGCTGTTCTAAAGATCTGATGGCGATGATTTGTCTAGTCACTTTGACTTTTATCGCAAACAACGCTCTATGCAAATGACCCGGTCTGAGGGACTCAGAACCAGTTACATAGCATGGATTGTTAACGTTAAGTCTGTCATAATATTATAACAGTACTCACATTTGAAACTGTCAGCCACCGAACAAAGTTCTGATAATGCTTCCACAGCGAACGACGTTCTTGGAATGCTCAGTTGAAGGCGATGAAAGAGGACTTCAAACAAAAATGAGAAAATGGTTGAACAGGCGACATGCTGACCTTGCTGTCTGACAAACCTACAAAAAAGTATAAGAAAAACTTCCAGGGCGCAGCAGCGTCGGCAAATCATCGCCGAGTAACCTTGTCTCCGACTGCCCATGTTTTTTTTTGTTTTTTGTTTTTTGTAAGGTAAACGTTGAAGAAAATATTGTTTTTCATTTATATGGACCACAGGCGACCCTACAAACTACATTGCCGATGCAGCGCGGTCCCAGCTTCCCTTAGCGTATCGCTGCACTCAAGCGGAAGGTCACGTGGTGCGCTCTCGGTGCTCGATTGGCTAAATGGGTCATCGACTGCAACTGCGGTCCATCTTGAGGTCAAACATTCGCGGACGCGTAGGCCTCCGTGCTTAGAGTGCCGCAATCCTCTCCGACACACTGACATTTCATAGCCAAGCGGCCAAGCGGTGCTTTGAAATCGCGGCCGCCGCTACCGCGCCACCAGGGTCAATCCAAGAAACAAGTAAAGTTGAAGCTCTCCAGACGATGATGTATTTTTTCTTACGTATGCAATCAAAACGAAACGTAAAAATATCTCACAGTACGCAGGATTATTCTTGGCAACGTAAGAAAAAATACACCCTCAACTTTTCCCATTTAGACCAATTATTGACACAAGTGGCCCTGAACCGTTTCGTTGAACCGGTAACCGCCATATCAGATTATGGTTTTGTTCCGGTTCGGGTTCAGTATGAAGCGTTCGATTTCGGTTTCGGTTTTGTTCCGGTTCGGTCAAAATAACGGTTTTCATCCGGTTTTCGGTTCGGGTTCGGGTTCGGTTCGACACCCTTAAGCCATTTGTGCCAAATTGCGCCTTGGGCGAAAGTGTGCTACATGTTGCGCCAAAGTGCCATTTTGGCTAAGAATTGCGCCATACCTGTGCCAAGATGAGCAAAAAATATTGATATATTTTTTTTATTGGTTGACTTTAATATTCAAAGAAGTAAAAAGAAAGAATAATCGGTAGAAAGCTCAAATATATACAACACGAACACACCGTAAAAGCGCAAGTCACGGGACGTTCGCTGCATTTGATTGGTCTAATCAATGAAAGAACACGCACAGTAAGATGGTCGAATGCCTCGATGTCGCCCTTTGACCTTGTTTGGTTAATCCCATTGGCTCAGTAGCGTCGGCTGCGCTTTAAATTAAGGTGAAACGAAGTTTTAAGATTGCTCGACCACCGCGTTGTTCGGTTGATGCACTAACGGCTTGATCAATGACATTCTCTAAAATTTCAGACAATGTCGGCGATGTCAGGAGCCAAAAGTCGCGCCAAAACATTGCAAAATACACAGTATGATGGCGGCTACTGCGATAAGACAGAAGCAGGCTCCTGTACTCCTGGTGCGACGAGTTTATTATTATGTCTGCCGTATGCCTCCAGGGCGCCTCTCACCAGCCCACGCGCATTGAGCTTCACCGCCTTGCACCGGAGTGTTCGGAGTAGCTGCTGGCATGGGTGATCGTCTGGTTTACCACGATAAACATGTAAATTATGCTCAGTACTATTGCAGGTCCGCATTCTTTGATCTCAATTATATGATCTTGTTTTCAAATGCTGAGTCGAGAAAGAAAAACAAATATGTGGTGCTTTATTTGAATAAATGTAAGCGCAAGAGTAGGTTTTCATAATGATTGTGGGTGGCTGTTTTTTTTTTTTTTTTTCGCTTTATAATATTCAAGTATTGAGTTTGGTAACGATGAAATTTGGGAGGCACATTTTTACTGATAGACGTGTTAGCGATTATGTTGGTTTTTGGTGGCATTTTACAGAAACAATACATACAGGCTAAATAAACTACCGGGTGTAAAAGTGGAAGGGGAGGGATGCTTTATTCTAACTGGAGTGTGATTCATTTCTCATCAATTTGATTAGTACCCATTGTAAATGGAACCTACTCTGAACAGAGCCTTATTTCTAAAAAGAAAGCTCTATGTACCTTTTGTCCCCTATTTGTTCTTATTACAAAAGGTAATAAGTAATATGCTCGGTATCAGAGACAAACCCTCAGTCATTATCAAATATAAACTCATTTAGTGATGCAATAAATTTTTTTTATAAATTTTTAAGTGGTATGTTAACAGACGTTGGCATCTGCTCCAAAAACGTCAGTGGCTGCTCCAAATGAATATTTTGCCTGCTACAGAACTTGCTCCAAAGGGTCAAATGCCGCTTCCATCACTGCATTAGTTTTTCTCTCCGCACAATGGCAGAAAAAGAAAAAAACTGAAAACAGCATTTACCTCTTTAGTTTGTAATTAAAACAAACCGCCACGGGATGGGGTGCTGATTATATACTGTCAATGTTCATCACAGTCATGCGCTGGGGACGGCAAACCATAGGGCATGGGCTGAGCTTTAGACATTGTTAGTTTGACCGTTCTAATTTTTTATTGGACACGAGTCACTACTCGAATGTTTGGTGAAAGTTTGATTGTTGCGAGCCTGAGAGCACTCGACTTGGACTCGTGACAATCGACTATATCAAGGTGTCACGTGACTTGCGGTGCGAATTCGTGATGTCATGGTGTCACCAACGCTATTCGATAAAGTGACGTTCTTGACTTGACGCAGTGAGACGCATGACGTTACATTATTAAACATAACGCCAATACGAAAGCGCCGCAAAAACCAACAATTTCTGATACATTGCAGTTCTGTATATGACCATTTGATAAATACATGGAAATTCAGCTGCCCATTCTTTATTCATTATTAAATATAAATACATGGCAATACAGCTGCCAAGAAATCACATCAGACCCGTTTGGCTGTTACGGCAACATCTGCTTCATTCTAGATCACCAGATTTCTTGTTTCAGAACTGCAAGTGTGAAACCTACCCACCAAGCATGCTGTAAACATGGGAGATGGTTGATTGGTGCAGCGAGCACTTAGATCCTCCGCGTTGTCAGCTTAGGGGTGAATGGAGCATAGCGGGAGCAGAGTATAGAGTATCTTGTAGTGCAAAGTTTGCAGTGGTCTTCCATTTTTGGTGCTAGCGTTGTGGGAAGCTGACTATTATGTAAGCAGGAGGCGGGGCAGCATACGACCTTGGTTAACGTTGACGCAGCCGACACCTGTCTCTTACTGAAGGGTGTGCTGCATAGTTGTCAGGGTGATTTCTGCTCGTCAAATGTCTGTAAGATGCACATTTCGCGAATGCAAAGTGAAAAAATATGTTCCACCCAAAACATAGTGCTGCAGAGAAGAGGCAAGCCTCTTCTCTGCAGCGCTGCTGCATGTTTGAGCATGTCATTCCTCTATCACCAACAAGGTGTTTGTGTCAAAAATAAACGGAATGCAATACCCTGACTTAGCACCATTTAGTTATTCGAGTATGCTCCAGTGATAGGCACCCTCCGTCCTCGTAGCAATGAACCACTTGTAACCGAAAACTCGGACGCTACAAGTGGCGTTGTCTTTTAGTCACGCACGGTTACTTTATTTAAGACTAATTTTAAAACTTGGCCTTTTGGTTAGGAAGGGAGGGCATCCTTTTGCATCTTTTCTTTTTGGCGTTGCATGATAGAATTCCCCGCCTTGTTCCTCACTGTTGCCAGGCGTCGTTTTCCCTCTCTCATTCCCACGCACTGGTCGTGGCTGGCCGATGTTGGAGGTCAGAGTCCATTGTTGCCTCACTCTCCCTCACACTTTCTGTGCGAGGCGGGGCCAGCTCGGGTGTCGGAACTCAAACCTAGCAAGAATAAAATATACAGCAAGAGCCTTTGAGGAAAGTGTGCAAGATATCCTAAATGCGTCGCTTGGTTGCAGGTGTTTCTCAGCCCTCGGGAACAAGGACCAAGTCGACAGAAGTCTCAAGCTTGCAACTGTGGCATCACTCCAAGAACCGACAGCTGACCAAGAAGGTGAGTGAAACCAATCGCTACGCTACCAGTGCTTCCGTGAGAGCTTGACCAATGGGACACCATCTCCCAGGTGAGTCCTTCAAGAACTTCTCAACCCTCCGAGCCAACATTGCTACATTCCAAACTGTTTTTAAGTTGCTCTTTTGCTCTAATTGCTCCATTTTGGGCTGTTGCATCTCATGAATTAGCCCCCATGAAACCATATACAATCAAATGCCTGTATACTGAAATCATTGGCACTGCGAAAATCCTTCGTTTTAAGCCTGACCTCTCCAAGAAAGCAGGATGAATGTAGTGAATGAAAGTAGGCTTTATTGAAGGCTAGGTGCACGGATATCTACTCAAGACGTTGAGTAAATTTCTTTTGAGTGCCACACCAGTTGGGATGAGCAGCAATCGCCCTTCTTATGTTGTAGAAGCTGATCAGCTGCTGAGTCGTGGAGTCCGGGAGCGACGCAAGCAACGCTTAGCGAGTCGGATTCTGCGATTGCTTCACTGTTCGTTGTTACCTCTGGCTCTGCCGTCTACTCTTCATTGCTGTCGCCTGCTGGGTCATCCTCGGGGGTTTGTTTGGTCTGCTTGATGACCTGCACATAGAGATCAGATCGGGTGTAATGTGAAGGCCCAACTTGAACCCGGCCAGAGTCCAACTGTGGTTTGGGAACATCGGCCCGAAGATTACCCAATCTGCAAGTATTTCAGCTTGAACAGACCTTATCTTTAACGCTTCGTGGCTGGCTCAGTTTTTTGTGAAGGAAATTTGTGTGTGCTTCTTGGGGACGGAAGTGAACATCACACGAAAATTCCCAAGAAAGAAAAGTAGAACTAGGAAGCACTTGTTGGAGATTGAACTTAGTACCCTTGCATTTTGGATCTAAATCTCTAAAATACTAAAACTTCTTACTTTTTTTTTTGAACAAAACAAAAATTTATTTATAGGAGATTAACAGGTTTGCGGCAATCACGGGCAGTTTGCACTATCGTGTGACGAATGGAATGCGATGGCACAGTAAGTGGAATAATAACTGTAAGTCAACACATGTTCTGCATATTTCAAGGAAAAAGAAAGGAAAAAAGAGCTATTTTTGCCTGAACAGTCGTCAGGCACACTTGTACTTTCCGGGGAAAAAAATGCAGTCTGTTTATGCATAAACACACTTACTGCACTCTAAAAAAAAAAAAAAAGGCTACTTTTTGCTAGGACGTTGATAACTTGGCTGATGATAACAATGAAAAGAAAAGGCGTCTACTTGCAACCTCTCCTGCACTTTGTCCGATTTGCCCCTCCCTGCCTACACGTGCAGTACTTCGTGCCGACACTTTGTGTAGTGTGACGACATGGAGGTGCTCTTGACGTAGGTTTTGAAGAGGCAATGGGAGCACCTCCATATGAAGTGGCAGTTGTGAGCTAATGTGTAGTGATCTCCCAGAGCAATGCGGGAGCTTAGTCTCTTGTCGCACTGGTGACACACAATCTCCTCTGGCAGGTATAGCCTCTCTATCGTGGCTGTAGCGCCAGTTGAATGATGATTTCCTGAAATGATGAAAATAATAAAGGGGGAGGGAAAAAAAAGAGGGAACTTTTTTTAGTTGCTTGCGGCAAAAAGGAGTTAGAAGGAGAAAGGCAGTTCTTAGGCCGAGGGGGAACGCTGGTAGTGCGGCCTGTGCTGGACAAGCTGTGGTAGACAAGTTGTTTGTACTTAAAGGGGCTGTGCAACGGTTTTAACGTTGAAAGAATTGCCATACTGCATTTTTTATATTGTTCATGCAAGCCCAAGTGACCAAAAACGCGTCACCTTTCCCCGAAAAACTGCTATTCTGCTGCGTAATTGCAAGGCAAAAAAAGAATTATTTGCCGATCTGCAGGCGCCCGTGGCGGCTACAGGAACTAAAATGACGGCGTCTCTGGAGGTACGCGGAAGTCAACAAACCCTGTCCCCCTCCGCTGCAGCACTCGCCGTCAGCCCCGTGACGAACCGTCCTTTGTGTCCATCGCTCACCACGACCTTCGACGAGGCTAATCCTTTCTAAGTCGTCAATCGCGGAGGAAGCGGCTGGGGTTTCTAAAAGAGTGCCCAAGGGGAAACCACGTGAACCTCCAGAGTACGTCACTCGAAAGTCGCGTGGGGAGTTGAGAGGCACTGCGACCTTCGATTTGTTTCTTTTTTTAAAATAAGAACTAGCGCTCAGAAGAAAATGCGGTTTTCTGTTTTTCGTTTTATAGGTGACGCAGATTAATTTCCGCGGTTAATTGGCCAAAGTCTGAAAATTGTTGCATAGCCCCTTTAAATTACGAGACTTCCAACCATTAAAAGTCGATGGAGATGCTGCACCACTTATGGTGCATAACCACAACGTGGTAGCCCCAGCATCCCTTTTGCAATGAAGAAGTTTTAACGGGGCAGTAAGAGCTCTTTGGAACACTTCCATTGAGCTCATACTATGCTAAAAAAAATATATATATATATATATTTATGGTCTTTTGCTTAAGAGGAGCATGAAACCTATATTCAAACTAAACATAGCTAAAATGTGCTAAAAAAACTATCCTGCAAAAAAAAAATGTTTGTGGTTTATTTTGGTTTTGCTAGGTAGTAGAAATGGACATAGTACTTGAGTTGAGGCATAGAAAAGTACTGGAAAATGAAGTGCCTCTGCCTGCTCCCATGTTATCATTGCAGACTTAAACCATTTAAAATAAAAGAATAGGGCGAAAGCTAATGCCAGAATGGCGGTGAATTTGTAAGGAAAGCCAATTGGTATGTGGGAATCTCATTAATCCATTCATGCGCGTCACTAATTTAATAAAACATGTGGCTTTCTTCTTTTTTTTAACAAAAGAGGTTGTTGATTATTACATGTCCTAGGACATGGGACCAACAGCACCCTCCCGTATCTTGCACTCTGAAAGGGCAGAGGAACCTGCAATTCGCTGTCCGCCAATGCTTGGGTGGCGGCTTACTCTGGCGAGCATTACCTAACTAGGGCACATCGCCCGCGATCCGCACTGCAGTGGTCATGGTGCAGTGTGACCAAAAGCACTGTAGATCCCCTTGCAGACAGCACACTGACAGCAGCTTGAGGTCATTCTGCGTTAGTCCGAGACTGAGGAGGTCTCGGGCACTCTCTGGTGACTACACACCCCTGAAGTTTAGGGTGATGATTGAGGTGAGCAAAGTGTCGCTCCGTCCCGCTCGAGCCGCAGCAGCGGCCCCGAGTACTCTTCCACCTTCTGGTAGGGGAGGAAACCAAGACCCATGCCAGCTCCGACGACTTGGGCATTCAGGATCAGGGTGTCTTGGTCTTTGAAGGCGACCAGGTCAGGCTTGAGCGTACTGCCAGGCAGGGGAAGTGTATCTCCCAAAGGACTGTCCATCCGAGTTGGCCGAGGTGGTTGCCCACGTAGCGGGCGAGGTTATTGTGCCTCTTGACCCGCCCATGGTGCCACCTGTGGCAGCATTGGAGGACATGCCCAGACTCTCTGGAGCTATGCAGCTGATCTGACACGATACGTCGACACCACGACCTTGACTTGTCCTCTCGAGGGTTGGCATGGTGTTGATGTGTTGTTTGATGAGGTTCATGAACTGGCGTCCTCGAAGGAGACGGGTCCCCTCGAACACCCAGCGATGAGCTCCAGGAACCTTGCCGGAGTCGCGCAAGGCGACCTCATGGTTACTGCGATGCAGGAGACCAGCCCACCTCTTCTGGACCACCTTCTTGCTCAGCAGCTCTTGTCCTTGGTAACGGCAGGCCACCAGCACTCTCCGACAGAAATCCACCAGGAGGGGCAGTTTCAAGGCTGGGGCGCATCTGGGATGGTCGGAGAATCGGAGCCCGTCCAGCCGCTGCAGGGCACTGATGGGATGGATGCCCTCAGGGACACCGCTCCCAACCCACCCTCCCCTCCTGGGGCATGAAAGTACCCCAGTGGAGTGTCATGGGGGAGGTCGAGCCAAGCTCTCATGGAATCCCTGACCTTGGTTTCCAGCTTCTTCAGTAGACTGCAGGACCAAGGACCCAGGACCAACCGGTGAAGGAGGTGGGGCAGGAGGTACGTCCTGAGCACGACTAGTCGTTTGTTTGGGTTTGAGGGGGGCCTTCTTGACCTGCTCTAAGAGGTCCGCCAGGTTTATCTCGATACGTGGAGATGTGGTGCCCTTTGGGGTGAAGGTTAGTCTGAGATAGCGCCAGGTTGAGGCCACGTCGGACGCCGGTAGTGACTGGCCATCGACGGGGAAGACTTTATCTGTAAGCACTTTGATCTTCTCATGCCCAGATGGCTGCAGCAAGAGGGTGAAGCTTTTCGCCACGTTGGTGGAGAGCCCACGTGGGGCAAAGAATGCCGCGAGACCGTCCAGCCGTTGCTGTAGTCCTGGGGGTGGAAGCCAGCACCACCAGGTCGTGCGCAAAGGCCATGGCATCCCAACGAAAAGTTGCCACTTTGGAAGGCGACGGACGTCAGTGTCCACACCGGCCAGGAACTCGTCGATCACGAGGTTGGAGAGTTCTGGCGATAGGGGTCCCCCTTGTCGCACGCCTGTCGGCTCCACCCTCACCTCCTCCTCCTCATACTGGATGGTAATGAATGAAGTTAAGTACAGCTCCCTCAGGTAGGATAGGAAGCTGTCGTTGCACCCGGCTCGTAGAGCGCCGCGCAGAATGGCCTCGGTCGAGACCCGGTCGAAACCTTTCGCTAGGTCGATGCTTGCCAGGTAAAGTGGGCGTATCTTCTGGCAGGCCATGTTCAGCACGGTGGACAGAAGGAAGATGTTTTCTGCATACCCACCCGCCGGCTGGAGGGCTCGTTTACGAAAGTCTAGGCCTGAAGCTGCGGTCGCTCTCTTCGCCGAGATGCGGTGGAAGAGCCGTTGGAGGACAGGCCCCGCCGTGATTGGACGGAAGTCTGAATGTTCCTGGGCGCCATTCTTCTTCGGAATGAACGTGGTATGCGCGTTGTTGCGGCACGGCGCTGCAGAAGTACCACGTTTAGCAGCATCCGCAGGAGCTGCAGCAGGACTGAGTGCAGCAAAGTGAATTGGTACGTGGGAATTCGTTAATCCATTCATGCGCTTCACTAATTAAATGACAGCATTTGACTTCTTTTTTTTACTTTTTTATTGTTGGGCGACTGAAGGGCACTGTGGCCTGAACCCATTGGGGAACTCAACCGGCCGCTCCAGCCTCCAGCTCGGGAGAGTTACCCTCCCGGCTAGGGACTTAAACAGAACCCAACCCAAGATGTAAACAGGGTTAGGGAGACAGAGTTACACCCTCTCAAGGCAAGCGTGAACCCCCCCCCTTGTATACGACAAAAAAGGGCAAAAATGCATGATACCTCTCGAAATCTTTAGACAGAGGAACCTCCACACCCACTGTAGAAACGGGGTTAGCAAAGAGGGGCGCTGTCACTGCACCGAACGCGCCATCGCCCGTGGGAACACCACGGTGGTCATCCGCTGACGAGTCTGGAAGCACACCAGATCACACTGCAAACATTTGATTGTAATAATTTTGAGGTCCTGGCGGTTAAGACCGAGGTCAACCAGGAACCCAGCGCTCTTGGCCGCCCAGACACCCCGGTAGGAGAGGGTCACACTGGATACCAGGGAAACTATTAAACGGCTTTCCCGGACCTGGTCAATGACCTCCGGCACAGAGTACTTGGCCACTTTCGGGTGGAGAGCCTTGCTCATGCCAATGCACCGGCCGATGATCTGGACTTCAAGAACAACCACCTGCTCCTTGCCCGACAGTACCAGGTCGGGGAACCTTCTAATCTGCGATGTGCGGATGGTGGGCTCCAACCGGACATCCCACTTTAGCTTACGCAGACGGGACGCCAGGAACTGCACAATGTTGTTGTGCCGTTTAATCCTTTTAAGGTCTGAGTGGTGGCACTGCTGCAGGATATGTCCAAGGCTCTCAGGTGTGTTACACCCAGCCTGACATATCTGGCTCCCCTCTTGTCTTCTCTTCGTTTGTGAGTGGTTTGGCATGGTGTTGACCCGCAGCTTGACCATGTCTATGAACTCACGGCCTGGCAGAAGGTGTGTGCCTTCGGCCACCCAGTGTTGGGCAACCGGTACCTTGCCGCACTCTTGTAGTGCTGCTCCGTCGGAGCTGTGGTGGAGCTTCCCGCCCAGAACCTGGAACGTGCGTCACTGGACTGCAGTGGAGCGCCGTAAAATACACGGAGACGGTCTGCGTGCCGTAAGGCCTCCCTTGTGAGGCTGCAACGCAGGGTCTCGACGCAGGTTGGGTGGCCACTGAGTGCCAAACGCTAAAAGTTGGCCATCTGCAGCCCTGGAACGGTGGTCCATAGGCAGGGAACTCCTAACCCACCGGTTGGGATGTCCGCATGAAAGTAGCTGAGAGGAGTATCGTTTGGCAACGCCAGCCAACGTTGCACATAGGCACGATTCTGTCTGTCAAGGTTTGCTATAGTTTGGCCGTCCATGGCCCAAGGACGAGTCTGTGGTAGAGACGGTGAGCCGGGTAGGTTCTGAGTACTACCAGCCACTGTTGGGGCTTCAGGGCCACCTTGGACACCCTTTCCAACAGCAGCGCCAGCTGCCGCTCCAGGGGCATTGGCGCCCTACCAGCGGCTTGGAATGAAATGCCAAGGTAGCGCCACACCGTCGCCGTGTCACTAACAGGTGGCTGGGCTTGGTTCACCCAGAAGGTCATGGTGGTTTTGACTTTCACCTTCTTATCCCTCCCTGATGGCTGTAGGGCAAGGGTAAATGACTTGGACGCGTTGATTTCAAGTCCTCGCGGGTCTAAGAAGGCCGCGAAGCTGTCCTGTCTCCTGCAGGCCCTGAGGCGTTGATGCCATGACAACCGGCGAATGCCATCACATTGACCTTGAACACGCCGCTTGCGAACCCGATTTCTGGGTCAAGTGAGTTCAGCCACTCATCCAGGACCTAGTTAAAAAGAACTGGAGAAAGTGGGTCCCTCTGCCTCACCCCAGTGGTGGGCCTCTGGGGTGAAATTGCTGTCTTGTAGCGTGGGCCATTCGTTGTGGAACAAAGGGCTACCCAGCTCTCTGGACGCTGAGGTGGGCCTTTGAGGATGGAGGTTCAGCACTGGCAAGCGGCTGTTCAGTTACGGTCCCGAGTGGTCCATCGCTTAACGTTCAAAAGCATTAATCTTGTCCAGGGGTGAAAACACCCCCAGTTGAGGCTTCAATGAGTAGGCTTAAAGGGACTGTGAAACGATTTTGAAATTGAATTTCATCCATCGCACGTCGTAAAAGGTGTGAAAAGAAAACCAAAACACAAAAGTAGAGCTAAAAGAAAAATTTCGCTGTAGAACTTTTATAAGAAAAGCGGACTCTTTTATACATTCTTTCCTTCGAAAGCTCTCTGCCTTTTCACTGGGATGCATCCGCGGTGCCAATGCATGTCAACCAAATCCACATTGCCTATTGGATAAGAGCCTACCTCATCAGCACCGCAATCATAAACATTAAATAACCGGTGAATGTTTATTCAAAGTTTTGTTAAAGAATATTCTGGACCACATTTTGTTCAGTAATTAGCGATGTGACGAAAATTGCAGAATTTTATAATGCTTGGAGCTATGGGCCATCTCTCGTGTGCTAAACAAAGCAAGAGAAATATAAGACTGCGCCTGTGCTGTTTTGTGGTTTCTGCTCTCTGCTGAAAAACATGGCGTCGGTGGTGATCGTCGACGTGGTCGGCGTGGTGGAAGCTCTATTCGTTCCGCGTAGAGCGCTTTTTGACTGCGAATTCTCATGTGTCACGATGATAACCCAGCTCGTCCTAGAAGGGAAGATTCATCTTCTTGTGTGGCGATGTTGTGGTGGCACCCTCAAGACAGCAGAAACGCTTGTGCCGTCGTCTTTGTTTACTTCGACTACAGTGGTGCCTTCTTAGTATTTGTCTCCTCGAACATCGCCCAGATTTCTTATTTTGCACATTCCATGCGTGTGCTCAAGTTTAAGGTATTACTGGTGCGTATTGTATTTAAAGGTGTGTATGAAGGATTTGAATTTTGATGCGTTTTCATCACCTGAGAAAAGTGATTAGTCTTGGCATTCTTGAATGATTGCAACGTCTTTGTGATCACAAAATCATATTTCTATGTTGCTATATCTCTGCTAAGATTTGTGGGAACCTGGCAGTCCCCATCGTTCCTGTCGCCAGGGGCGCACCTCCCCTTTTCCCCTCTCCTCCGGCAACATCTCCGTGACATCCTCTCCACCCACCGCACGTGTGATTGGTGGGAGTGATACGCCAGGTGGCGCTCTCCCGAGCACGACTTTAGCTGATAAGGAGGGACAGCGTCCGGCGCGGGGGCTTCTCTCGTCTGGCTTGCGACCACCACCTCCACGGGACACAACATCGGGCCGCTTCCCTTCGGGGGCTCCGGCGAGGCCACGACATCGGCACGGCGGGCAGCCATCGGCATCCTGGATCCGGCGACGACATGGGGCACGGGCAAGTCAACACCAGCCCGGGCCGGCGACCATCGGCCGACCAGAGTTCCCGCGGCACCACCCAGAGGCAATAAACGGTCACAACAGAGAACGGTGTGGCGTCGTTCAGCTCGGGGACGAGCTAGGGGAGTGGGGCAACTCCACAGATTACATCATCTTTTGCAATCTTAGAAAAAGCGTGTGGCGAGATATGTACTATCACTAAAGTCGTGCTTCAAAGTCGTGATCGTCCAAGACGACATACTGCCTTTTTCTTTTCTTTTTTCATCCACTCTGCCCTGCGAGCCTATCCTGACAAAATAAAAGTTAATAAAGCTTGAGCCGATAGAAAATTGTGCATTTTCTGCTACACCAGTGAGTGACAGTGTCACAAACTTTCTGGAACGTGGACGAAGGGGGCCGAAGCACCCGCCGAGAGAGAGACGACTTGCAGCCTGGTGGAGGGTGGACGATGACTGACCGGGGCAGCGCGAGCTCCCGGCGTTTATTTTGTGCGGTGACCAATGTTGCCCGCTGAGGCTGGCGGCCATCGGCGGGTGGACTGGAGGGGGCGCTACCTACTGGTGACATCCCTCCCCCCAGTTTGTTTTTCTAAAAACAAAATAAAAGAATAACTGATGCACACGGCCGACACCGACTCGGCGTCTGGTCGTGCCAAGTCCTGGCCGGTCGACGATGAAGGCTACCCCGGTGAGTAGCGGTCAGGTGGCCTTCGCTGCCGCGTACTCCGCCTGGTCGCTGGTGTCGACGGGCCGGGTGTGGCAACGTTGGGCGCTGCCTGTAGCCGGTCGCGCTCCACCCAGTGGAGCCGCAGGGACCGGATTGGTGAGTGGCACCGGTCCAACTGGTGCCACAGGGCTGGTGACTCTTGTCGCCTCCGAGGTGGGTGGCGCTCCACTGGCCGAGACAGGTGCTGTCGTTGGTCCCCCTGCTGGCTGCTCTCCCGAAGTGACGGCCGAGGGTACAAGCGCGGTCTTGAGGCGAGGCCTGACATGGTCGGCGTGCCGGTGCCAGGTGGTCCCGTCGGGCATGCGGACGAGCAGCGACGAGGCGCTCGCTGGCGATACCACATGTCCGGCAGACCAGGGTGGGCCAGGACGGAAGTTCCTGGCGTAGACCGACGCTCCCGGCTCCGGCAAAGGCCCGGGACGGCACCCTCGGTCAGCAGTCAGCTTCTGCTTCAGCTGCTTCAGGAGCGCAGTGGACCGGAGGTCTGGATGCAAGACGTCCAAGGGTGTCTTGACCATCCGGCCCAGCAGAAGCTCGCAGGGGGCACGGCCAGTGACGTCGTGGGGTGTGGTCCGGTACTGGAAGAGTACCCGGGCCACCTGCGTTCGGAAATCCCCGGGCTGGCTCTTCTTCAGCTTGTTCTTGATGGTCTGTACCACCCGCTCGGCTGCACCGTTGGAAGCGGGGTGATACGGCGGAACCAGCATCCGGCGGATCCCGTTCTTCTGCAGCCACTCCAGGTACTCGGCGCTGGCGAAAGCGGGACCATTGTCGGACACAATAATGTCCGGCAATCCCTGCGCCGCGAAGACTTGCCGCAGCGCCGCCATGGTCGCGCTCGCCGACGGAGTGGTGACTGGCAGTGCCTCCACCCACTTCGAGAAGGCGTCCACTACCACCAGGAAGTAGTGGCCCTTGAAGGGTCCCGCAAAGTCCAAGTGCACGCGGGACCAGGGCCTCTGTGGGAACGGCCAGGGGGTGATCTCCACATGACGCGAGGCTCGCTGGTTCACCTGGCAGCCTTGCACCTGGTGCACGATGTCCTGGTCCAGGCCAGGCCACCAAACGTGCGACCGTGCCACCATCTTGGTCTTCTCCACGCCAGGATGCCCCGCGTGCAGCAACTCCAGGACCTTGGCCCGGAGACTTTGTGGAATCACCACCCTGGAACCCCACAGCAGGCAGCCCTGCTCCAAGCTCAGCTCGGTGGTCTTGTGGCTGTAGGCCTGGTGACGCAGCTCCTCCCCTCGGGATACCGCCTTGACCACCTGAGACAGGACCGGGTCCCGGCTGGTTGCCTGCGCCACCGCAGTCCTGGTGAGCACCCCCGGGTAGGCCCGCTCCAGCAGGAACACGTCAGCTGGCTCTGGAACGGCAGCAGGCACCTCCGGCAGGGGCAGGCGGCTCAGGGCGTCGGCAGGTCCCAGGTCCTTCCCAGGGCGGTAGACCAGCTTGTAGCGGTAGGCAGCCAGCGTCAAGGCCCAGCGAACCACACGTGGTGAGGCTTGGACTGGAACTGCCTTGTCAGCCCCCAGCAGACCCAGCAGCGGCTTGTGGTCCGTGACCGCCTCGAATTGCCGGCCCCACAGGTACTGATGGAAGCGCCCGACCCCGAATATGAGCGCCAGGCCTTCCTTGTCGAGCTGGCTGTAGCGTTGCTCCGCCGCATGAAGCCGACGAGAAGCAAACGCCACAGGGTGTTCCTGACCATCCTGACCCCGGTGCGACAGGACGGCTCCTACCCCGTACGGCGACGCATCCACGGTGAGGACTACAGGCTTGGCCGGATCGAAGTGGACCAGCACTGGAGCCTTGATGACCAGCTCCTTGCTGCGCTGGAAGGCCAAGTCCTGCTCCTTCTTCCAGGCCCACTGCTGACCATCTCGAAGCAGACGATGCAGCGGCTCTAGATGCGTCGACAGGTTGGGCAGGAACCTCCTGTAGAAGTTGATGAGGCCGAGGTAGCTCTGAAGCTCCTTCTTGCTCTTGGGCTTCGGCGCCTTGAGCACGGCCTCAATCTTGCGGGGTGCCGGGGCCAGGCCAGCCTGGGAGATGATGTGTCCCAGGTACTCCACGCTGGGGGTCAGGAACACGCACTTGTCCAGCCTCAGCTTGAGACCGGCGTCCTGCAGTCGTGTCAGGACCTTGCGCAGGTTCTGCAGGTGGTCCCCGTCGTCGGTACCGGTCACCAGGATGTCGTCCAAGTACACCGCCACGTGCCTCATGCCCCTGAAGAGGTTGTCCATCTCCCTCTGGAAGATGGCTGGGGCAGAGGCCACGCCGAACGGTAGGCGCGTGTACTGGAAGAGTCCCATGGTCGTCGAAATGGTGACATACTTCCGGGCGGCATCCTGGAGCACCAGCTGCTGGTAGGCATCTCGAAGGTCGAGCTTGGAGAACTTCTGTCCCCGGACAGAGCCGACCAGAGATCTTCGATCCTAGGCAGCGGGTACTTCTCGACGGTAGCGACGGGGTTGATGGTGACCTTGAAGTCCCCGCAGATCCTGACGCGGCCGTCTTGCTTGAGGACTGGCACAATCGGTGCGGCCCATTCGGAGGTCTTGACGGGCACCAGGATCCCCTCTCGCTGCAGCCGTTGCAGCTCCTGGGTGACCCCGTCCTTGAGGGCGAACGGCAGCGGACGCGGCTTGAAGAACCGAGGCCGGGCTCCTCGGGTACGTGGATGCCGACCGTCGTGCCGGCGAAGGTGCCCACCCCCGGCTGGAACAGGGACTGGAAGTCGGTCAGGAGGCTCGGGACGTCTTTCACCACGTGCAGCGCAGCTTCCTGGTAGTCTGGCAGCCGAACACCCAGCGAGTGAATCCAGTTCCGGCCCAGCAGCGTCGGCGACGACCCCTTGGTTAGATAAAGGGGAAGGATTGCCTTCCTGTCGCCAAAGCGAACGCTGACTTGGGCCCGACCCTGGACCTGGGAAAGCTGCCCGGTGTAGCTGCGCAGCATGACGTCCGACGCCTCGATGGACACGCCGGGGAAGGTCCGCTTGAACAGCTTCCCGGCCATGACCGACACGCTGGCCCCTGTGTCCAGCTCCATGGTGAGGGGTGCCCGCAGATTTCGACAGACACCAAGTAAGGTGGCACAGACGATGGAGGCTTATTCGTCTGCCACACGTCGAAAATCTGCGGGTCCTCGGCCACGACGTGGAGTCTCGTTGAGGAGGGACCCGGTCCTGGTGCCGCTCGTCCCCGCCGCGTTCTCTTGCGACGGCCACCCTGGCCGCGGGCTTGGCTGGAACCCGGGCTTGAACCAGGCTGCTGCTGCCGCTGCTCCTGCTGCTGGCCGCCGCTCGTCCTCCCCCTCGGCAGACACGTGCGAGGTGCCCAGTTCTCCCGCACGTAAAGCACTGTGCTTGGACGAACTGGCACTGTGAGGGGAGTGGGCAGCACCGCAGCGGCTGCAGGCACCGCTCCGTGTCGCCATCTTGTTCACCGCCGCTTCGCTGCTTCGTGACGGTGAGCCGGCCGCACGCTCTATCTCGCTGGCGTCCTTTGCTGCTGACTTGCGACCCCTTCTTTATAGCGATACCGCGGAAACGGCATGACAGCGGCGGAAAAGCGGCTGTCGTGCTGACAACCTGCTGTGCTTCTTGCAGTGGTTGCAGGAGTGTGTACGCGCTGCGCAGAGCAGTTGTTCCGGTCACCCGGCTACAACGGACAAAGTCGTAGCCAACGCTCTCGCTGCAAGTGCCCGAATTCCAGTTTGTGCAGTCCGGCTTAAAAGACTGCTGCAGTTTCACCGCTTGTTACTCGAGGAATCACGTCGAAGCACTTGGTGCAGGCTCATTGGTTCTGAGACCCCACGTCTAATGTCATGCGTGCATGGTCAGAACATTTCATACATTGGAGTTGCCACTCCTTGTCCGATTTTGATGAGGAACTGTAGTTTTTGTCGGAAGAGTCACTGCACCTTCCAACAGGCGTATGGGACCAGTCCCTTGCTGTCACTGCAGCGCAGCATATCTAATTGAATTCTGCTCAGCCACGATGTGTCCATGGCTATCGCGGTGATGAGAGGTGCCGATTCAGAAAATATGTCAGTGGCATCAGCGCAGTAAAACCCTGTGGTAAAACCTACCGGCACACTGCCAGCTCGTCACTAACAATCCATTCTCCTCCTGCCGAGAGACCTTCCGGTTCCGGTGACAGAGCACGTCCCCACCGTCAAAATTACGCCGCGGCTTGTTTTGCGGTGAGTTGGAGAGGAAGAAAAACTCGATATCTGAATAAACTTTTGTGTAGAAGCTAATAAACCGAAGCAGAAACAGATGCCTGTTAGTGAACATTGAAGCTTTAATGTAAAAGTTACTTGGCAAAAGTAAGAAAAGTCATTTCCTGGTCCCTTTAACGGAGCTCTACTCGGGCACGTCTTGCTAGGTGTCGTCTCCTCACATCACGTCCAGCCAGTATTGCCAACTCAAAAATTTTTTAAACCTGCAGTTGGGACCCTGAAAGCCGCTAAAAGCCGCTAAATCGAAGACTTTGTGGAAAAGTAGCATTTTAACAAATTTTATTGCTTGAATTCTTCCCCAACGGTATAATAACGGTATATATATTAAAAATATAATCTAAAAGGAGGCATTCCCTTTCATTCTGACTAGAGATCTGTCACGTCACGCCCCTTCGTTTACAGAAAGATGTCGTCTGCTTCATCGGCATCTTGATGTTGTTGTTCGCTGGTGCCACTGGTTCCTGGTGTGTCGTCGCCGTGTTTGCCAAGGTAAACCTCCATGGCGCCGATCTTTCTTAGAACATCCGATGGGAATTCATAGCTAGAACAGCTTTTGTTCTCTTTTCGGAGGCCAACCCTCACCGTCAACATGGCAATAGTCATCATCTCTGTAGACATCCTGTTCCTCTGCTTGGACTTGACTATGTTCATCTGGCTGTACACCCGCTCAACCTCCGCGTTCGACCAAGGCAGTAAATGTGTCACTAAAGCAAAATCAGCAAGATCAAGGAAGGGGTTTGTGTTGGAGGCATCCCTGTGTTTCTTGACGTCGTCCCAGAACGCGACAGTTGTTTCACGGTTGTTCCAGCAAACAAGACTGAGCTTGTGACATTAAAAAACGATTGCTGCAATTTTTTGTTTTTATGGCCATTTTATGAGTTTGATAAGGTGCACCAGCAACTCACTGTGCGTTCTCTGAATACTCGTTCGAACTCTTCAAAAGCCCGCTTTTCTCAGGTCTTGGAGCGTTTTCTCAAACTTGTAGCCAAGCTTGGCTTTCAACTCAACATAGGTGTCAACACTTGCACTCAGTGGGTCTGCTTGACACGTAGGCAGAACGAGCCTCTTCGACAGCCCTTCAGTCAGCAATGTTAGGTCGCTTAGCGGCTTCAGGCTGTCAGCTGAGTTAGACTCAAACACCTTGTTTTAACAATTTACGAAAGAATAGGATTAGAGTTGTGATGTAGGTGAGTTGGTTCATGGTAATCGGAAATAAACAGCCCACAAAAATGCAGACAAGGACAAAGGGAAGATGCCAATGACACAAGCGCTGTTTTGTATCTTCCCCTTGTCCTTGTCTGTATTTACGCTCGCTGTTCATTTCCGAAAAAATAGGCTTTACAAAAGCAAGGTACGCCGAGTTTGTCAAATCTCACGTCGCGGAATGCAGGAGTTCTGCAGTGCGACACTTTTCAGACATTCTTTCCAGTCCAAAATGTGCCTTCAGCGCCTCCCACTGGTCGAGGACTGCTGTTTCGATGGAACTTGTTGAGCAGGACCATATTTTCTCGAATATAACGCAAGTTCTTTTTTAAATTACGTGCTTCAACACGCGCCTTGCGTTATATTTGGAATCGAGTTCAGCCACGAGACGCGCAAGTTTGGAGAAAGCCATCCCTCAGGCTCAATGCAGGAGATTGGGTGGGATGTTGACTGTTTCTGTGTATTTTATTGTAGATCACTCGTAATGTGTTCGTTCTTTTTTTACATATTTCTGCAATTTGAATAGGCAATAAGGATCTACGCTGTAAACAACCCTTTTTTTTAATGTGTTTACTTTTATTGTAATTTTTTTTTTTTTTTTTAAGTTTAGGCTTTTTAAGTAAAGTCGAACTTTGTGTAACGAATCTACCGATAGGGAAAGTGCTGGTACGTTTCTCAATGTTGTTTAATATTTCTTCCCAGTGCTCCTGACACGCCCTTTTGTATTTTCACTAACTATATTTTTGCTTCCTAACTCTTCAGTGTATATTTTTCCATTGCCGCCGCCACTGCCTCTGTAGGGGGCCGAGGACCATGTCAAGCTGATTTATCAGCTTTTTTCCTCGGCCTCCCCCCATTTTGTAAATGGGAAAATAAACTATTTGATTTGATTTGAAAAGGAGGGGGGTGTGGGAGGGAATTTCTTAGCGATTTTTATCACTTTTGTGTTTGTACAACGCACGCCGAAAAGCATGCCGCAGAAATGCAGTGTGCCACGCGGGAATGCGGGAAATGGCCAATTCAAGCCGAGTCAAGTCGACACAAGCCAAGCCAAGACCACCGACCGTGTTTTCGCGATCGTGCAATATGAGGTGTTTGTTTATGCGGATGGACCAGAACAAGAATGGGTGTGATCGTGCATCGGGTCCAGCAGTCTTTTTTTTGCCTACGCATTTTTTTTGTTTCTACTTATTTATGAATATTGGTAAAGTGATGACAATCTAGAAAGTGAAAAAATATTTTCATTCGGGTCAGCATCATCCTGGTACTTATGGGCAGAACGTTTGCATCCAACTTCAGTAGGAAGACAGAGTCTGTGGATTGAAAGTGATTGAAAATAAATTGGACACTTTGTATGCATTCTATTTTGTGAACATTTTGTTGTTTGAATGGTTCTCAAACTGGACTTGCATATTCAATTGTTGGTAATATCAGTGTCTTATATGCTGTTATACAGCTAAAAGAAAATGTTGAGAGCAATAAAGAAACACGCACGACAAGACAAAGCTTATAGAGCCGAGAAAATAAAGAGAATCTGGGGGCACACGAGACTGGCCTGTGCTTGTTAACAGCACAGCGGGCACGGAGCAGTTGTGCTTGGACAGAAAAGGAACGACATCATTTTTGCTCACGCTCTACAAGCTGTACTCACAAACAGCATAAAGAAAACACACATGGTAGTGTCGTAATAGATTACAACACACATGACCACACCTGCCAACCAAGCAACACGTCATAATCTAGATCAGTGGTTCTCAAATGGGGGTCCGCAGATCCTTTGGGGTCCGCAAAGGAATTCTATCGGTCCGCAAAGCCTTGCTGCATCAATCAAGCCCAACAAGAAAAGTTTATTTTTATTTTTTTTTTTGGATTGAAAAGTATTTTTGTGTGTATGTCAGTGAGAGAAGTCTGTTTCATACTAGCCCTTAGTTGTATCCATTTATTAAATTATTATCCTAATTAACCTACCGTATTTTCCGGACTATAAGTCGCACCCTTGTATAAGTCGCACATCCGTATATTGAGCTGTTTTCGTGGAAAAGTTGGTATATAAGTCGCACCTTTGTATAAGTCGCACCTCTTTGCAAGGTTCTTGCGATAAGTTCTTTAGTTTACGCGCATTCGTATCGCGAAATCGGAGTTTCGCACAATCGCTAGATCGAACGTACCGTCTGCCGCGCATTTCGACTCGCGAGAAATGCCCATAGCATGGTGCTCTCTGGCGGGGGCAATCGAGTGTTTCGCAGCAAAAGGACGTAAAGTGCGCAAAATGAGAGGGTAGTCGACTTTATTCGAGCGAACGCATGCCGAGCGAATGAAAGTTTAAGGAGCTAGACACTCGCGAACCAACCTTTGGAGCATTAGGCCTAGCCTAGGCCAAGTCCCGGAGACCGACGCGGGCAGAAAAAAAAACCTTGACATACTTTTTTTTTGTACCTCTAAAAGATCGGCTAGCCACAATCCTTCGTTTTACATGTAGCAACACGGCTGGAGCATGGCACGAAAAAACTGCTCATCAAACGGAAACTGAGAAAGACGTGAGAAAATATCCTGCAGCCGCTTCGGGAAGCAATCCGAGTCAAAATAGTGTGGCGACAGCAGTGCCTCCTGGAGGGGGAAACACCACCTATGGCTACGTAGTTATGGTGCTCTACAAAAGATGGCGCGCGGAGTATATAAAAAAAATAATAGCGTCGCAGTTTGGAAAAAAAAAAAAATCTTATATAAGTCGCATTGTTGTATAAGTCGCACCAAGAAAAATGTTTGAAAAAAAGTGCGACTTATACACCGGAAAATACGGTATACGTTTCCCTTCCCTTCACCACGAACAGGGTCCTTCATCATTTCCGCCGATCCACAAGGTTTCCGTGAAACATCAATGGTTGAGAACCACTGATCTAGATCTTTCACCCTTGCACTACACGACTAATTTGTTCCCGCAAAAACGACAACTCCTTTCCTGACAACGCCGAGGATGGTTTGCTGACACATGATTGCCCGTGACGGGAAATGTGAAAAGCTTCTATAACCTCCCTGGTCACCCTATTCCTGTTTGTCCCCACAATGGTAACCTTGCTAAAATCGGGCCTACACTTACAATCTCTGCTATGTATCGGCAAAGCCTGAATAAGAATTCTCTCTTAATCTATCATTTATGCACCTAGCTGTCTGGCCCACATAACATCTGTTACATGACAGGGCAGTCTTGTACACGACAGAGGGGACACCAGCCACAAATGGTTTTTTATGCGCCTCGGTGCACATCGCCTTCGAACGCACTTTAGCACCCGCACCAACCCTAAAACATGTCTGTCTGAGTTCCTGGGGTGCAGAAAATACTACAGGCCTCCCATACCTACCCCCTACTTGCTTTAGATTGTGGGGCACACGGTGAAGGTAGGGGACCACTACCCGCTCCGCTACCACTGCCCTGCTCCATGGGAGGGCTAGAGATATTGTGTGACCCTGCCATAAAGGCCAAAAAATCCGCCAGGCACCGCTATGGTTTACCTCCACATAGGCAGGCCCCGACGGGCTGTTGGCCGCCGTAAAGTCATGTATTGGCGGGATTGATAATAAGCTTATTAATTTAATCGATGCTTTCTTCCTTTTTATAATGTTCTAAAAAAAAAATGTTTATTGCATACCTCTTGTCCGGCTCAATGTGAGTGGCGAGTTAGTAGCAGAGGGCTATTTTCTGCTGTCGATTTGTGGGAGCTAATTGTGGCGGGCATCTTTCTTTGCGATCATTCTTAAATCGTCGGCGCAAGTAAAGTTGCTAATGCATGCTTTGTTGAAGCAGGTGCATCTGGATTTCAAAAGAAACTGCAGGAGATCTGTAAATCAACGTGTTATATTGAAAGAGGTACCGTAAAATACCGTAGAAGCACCCACTTCGTTCAAGCACGTTAAACGCTTGAGTTGACTGGACAAACGCCCATGTATAGATTAACCCAGTTTTCATTAAAAGTCAGGTGGGTGCTCCCCGGAATTTTAGCATTACAGCATTACAAAAGTGAGACTTCCAATTTTTTCTTTCGTGAAGTAAATTGTTTTTAGTAGTAAATTAAACAGTGAATATTAAAACAGTCTTTACAAACATGTAGTTGTACAAAAAGCTTCTTATCTTTGTTTCCCTAATGCGTCGCCGAGTAAGATGTTGAATGTTGATCACAACCTGGCACCTGCCTCAAGCTTCTATTTTCCATCGCTTTGTCATCGGGGCTTTGCTGCGCAATGTCCTAAATGTTTGTAAATAATGTGGCAAGTAAGACTGCTGCTGAGTGTTTAAAAAAATACCTAAAAACTAAATGTAGTGGCAAAATAATTTTTCTTTCTTTTTTTGTTTTTATTGCGTCCGCAATTCTGCACATTGCGCTCCAAGTAGGAAAATTATTTCAGATATTTCAAACAGCTTACTACACATTTTCTTGACACAATCTTGTGAGAGAAATAAGAGAGAAGGGTGTTTTGTCTAGAAATCTCGACTCCTAGATCTGCCAGTCTACTTCGCATGAAACAGGAAGAAACAGTTCTTCTGCGCCGACAAAGGAAAATGCCGCACTTCTTGCTGCGAATTCGGCCTCTTTGAGCAGCAGTCTTCTCGTCTGCACCGTTGGGCAAACAGTATGCTGACGTGCTCTGGCCAGTGACAGCAGCCGTCGTACTGGACTGTGTTCGTGGGTGGTGGCTCGGCATTGTGAGCCTCCTTTGCCACCGGCTGGGGACTTTCATTGCTTGGCCGGCCGCGCTTCTTTTGTTCTTTTGGGCCATCTTGTTGCATGTTATTAGGCTATAGGCGACATCTGTCTGGAATGCCAGCATGTCCATAGTGTTCTTTTTGAGCAGCCTTTCCTTATCCGCGTCTCTTACATACTCCAGCCAACTGTTTGCCAAAGAGAAAGAGGCGAAGTGAGATATTACTCTTACGGTCCATTTCTTCGTTTTCGTCCGCATGGGGTAGAACGACATCACAAAGTCAAGTTTGTCGACCCCTCCCATGTACTTGTTGTACTGAAGAATTACCTCAGGGCAGTCTATGTTGATGTGAGTTTTTTTGGACTCGCTCCACCGGCGTTTCCAGTTCCCACAACATGCGTTGAGGCCATGTTGACCACGCCATTGCCTTGCCAACGGACCAGCATAATGTTTCCTTCCTCAGAAACTTTGTGATCAGTGCATCCTCTGCCTTTCTTCATCTGTTTTTAGTCTTCAGCTGGCATCCAAGCAAGCGGTTCGCTCTAATCGTGCCGCTGGCCAAAATCTCTGTCTCCTTCAGTTCAAGAAAAAGCTTCACTGATGAGTAGTAGTAGTTGTCCATAAAGTGCTTTAGATTTTTTCCTTGCAGCATTGTCTAAACAAGTCTAGTGATGTGATTGCTGCGCCAATTGCGCCAAAGTGCGCCAAGGGCTAACCCTGCCATATCTTGCTACATTTTGCCAAAATATTGGTAATCTGCACCAAGCCTGCTCCAAAAAACCAATTTCGGTCGCCTTTCAAAACCAAAACTCAACTGAAAACTTTAATTGAGCATGCGTGTGTTGTGTGGCACGAGCGGCCGCCCGACACAAAGTACCCTGCATCAATTGTCCATCCGGTCTTGCATGGTTTTCCCGCTGTCTCGCGTTTCGCGCTCTCGTCGACCGTGGGTCTTCTCTCTCATCTTTTTTTTTAAATATTTTTTTCACGATAGACGCGGTTGTGTGCTGACGTTTCGACGCTACCCAGTTGAAAATTCCCATTAGATTCCAATTGGAATTTCCCATTGGTACCAGTTAGGTTTTCGAACAACCAATTGCATGGTCGCTGCCAATAAGAACCAACAGGAACCTTTTGGAACCCATTCAGCTTTCACTGGAAAAATTATTCCAATTGGTGAGACCCATTGGCCAGTGTGCTTCCAATTGGAACCCACTAAAACCAATTGGTTCCAATTAAAACCAGTTAGAATTCCAAATGGACCTAATGGGAATTTTTAGCTGGGTAGCGTGCCGGGTACCAGCCATGCTGTCATGCTGTGAAACGGAACCACGTTTTTGCGAGGCAGAAGTTACTTTGTGAGCTGAAGCAGTCGGTCCTGAAAGCAACGGTCGTGGGAAAACTATATTTGGTCCCTGCCTTCCAGTCACCGTTGTCGCGCGGCGTTGGGTGTTGCCGTCCCCATGTCGCTGCAAATATGCCGCTTTCTAAAATGAAACTAAGTACCGCCGAATGTACATCAACATTCCTGTTCTTGTTTAAATGGTATGTTAGTGCAAAAATCCCTCTTTAACTCAATGACTGCTGTGTCGAATTATTGATTACCTAGGTTTTTCTCAGTGGGCTTTCTTTCGAGAGGACTTTCGGTACGTGAAAACTTTGCCGCGAAAGGAAGTTAATGAAAAGAAGTGAACTAAAGCAAAGAAGGCATTGTCTGCACTCTGAACCCGCACAGCGCGCTTGTTTGTCTCGAGTTCAATCGTTGCACAAAGCGCTCCAAGAACTTTTTGACCCTGGCTCGTGATGTCTTACATCAATGTGCTCAGGTTCTTTTTTCTTGTGTGTTTAGCTTGTACCTTGTTTGCCGGCCTGGCAAGCACTCACCGCTGGACTGTTTTTTGTTGTACGCTCAACAGTTACATTTTGCATACAATTTTGGGAATCAGTTGGCGACGGAGTGAAGTGGCATACCGTAATATCCCGAGTCATCGCCCATCCCCGAGTCATCGCCCACCCCAATTTTTGGGCCAATATCGATTTCTAAAAAAACACCGAGTCATCGCCCACCCCTTCAAATACCCCAAACGCGGACTCCGCGATCTGCAAACACTCATCCTACCCAAATGACGCGGCCGCGGACCTTACAGTTGGAGGACGTCCGTGACAAAGTAAAACGGAGAGAAAGGCCCTCTCTTTGCTTACGCAATTTTCGCGTCAGCGACTTTGAAGTGGTAGTGTATCCATGCGAAAAGAAAACGATGAAGATAAGAAAATAAAAGTTTGTTTTGCTTACGAAAATATCGATCCGACAAAAAAAAAAGAATCGGAAAGATAACACAAGCATTAACCCGGTCAGGAATCGCGAGGTAAGCGTACGCCCCATATTTTGGGATGTAACCGCGGAGTGTAAGGTCGAAGTCTGTCTCCGCCGAAGTAAGTCGCCGCGAACCCGCTCCTTCTCCCCGCACGTCGCGACCGCGGTTGTGCAATGTTTTAGACAAAGCCAACAGGTAAATAAAGCTTTTCTGGAACGCCCTACACAGACGTTAGTAGAGCGTCCCAAACCCCCATTGATAGCATGCCGTGCACGGACGCACGCATGTACGCAAAAAACAAGAATGTTGCGCAAGAGCTTGTGATTGACAAGGCGCCCGACTTGGCCCGACGCCAAAGTATTTGCCACGCGATCGCCGGCTTTTCCGCTCTCCCAGCATCGCTCTTCGTCGCTTCTTTGGTCCGCTCGCTCGCTCGCTCGTTGCGCCTGGTTGGTTTTTCTATTTTCTTGCGGAATTTTCTTTCTTTCTTCTTCTTTTTTTTTTACTAACTAGGAGAACATAGTGGTGACGTGTTTTCATGGAACAAACGTTCGTGCTCTATGCAGATCGGTGGCGTTCCTAGCGCATATGCAAGCAACGGACTTTGCGGTAGTAAAACATTCTTTCGTGAGAATTTTTTCTATAAAACAATAAAACTAAGTCGAGTTTTGAGTTTAATGTATCTGTTGCGTAGCAGCACTAGATACGGAGAGAAAACTGGGCGGCTTTCTCCGCTTTTATTAACTTTTTGTGCTCACCCACCGAGACATGGCCCACCCCACTTTTTCTCTGAATTTCAGGCGGCAGGGGGTGGGCGATGACTCGGGATATTACGGTAGTTTCGGTTTCAATCGAACAGCTGCTGTCTCCGCTCGCGAGACGATGCACGCGCAACTGCAAGCCCGCCAAAGTTGCCCTCACGTGCATGCAAACATGATTGCACAACAGAGGCACCAGCCGGATGCTTGCAATTTATTGTTTTATGTTTCCTTACTTTTGACGAAAATCTGGCATGTCAAGAACAAGTATAGGTGGTAAGCGGTTTTTCGAATTGCTTGTATACTTGTGGGTTGTCTCAGCAGTAAAAACAGCAGTACAGCACTATACACTTGTGGGATGTCTCAGCAGTAAGAACACACGCAGCGAGTTCCGTCACAACACGTCACATCAGAACAAAACACAACACAAAGTGCCCTTCGTTTGTACAGCTCTCGAAACAAATATTTTCATTTTTCTAAAAATATCTCTTTAAAAGCCACTTTTGCTGCTCCGAAACACTGTCTTGGCTGCTCCAAAGCCACTTTTGCTGCTCCAAAACACTGTTTTGGTTGCTCCAAATGCCACATATGATGCTTCAAAACACTCTTTTGGCTGCTCCGAAAGGTGCTCCAAAATGGCTTAGGCCAATCACATCACTGCAAGTCGCGTCACAACGGAGCCACCAAGTCCAAGGTGGGAATGCTGCACGCTCACACCAGTGCCTTTGCCTTGGTATAGCTCATAGTCATGTGCGAGGCCGTCGGAACTGCAGCGGACAAATACCTTGACCCCTTCTGGGTTGTGTTTTCCTTTGACAAACTGTTTCGCTGCAACGCGACCCGTAAATGCAATCATCTGTTCATCCACGCTGTTATGCTCGAAAGGCTCCAGCAGCAAACATCGCTGCCTGACTGCTTCAATGACGGGACGAACCTTCCAAAACTTTTCCTGGCTGTTTGGATCTCGTGGAGAGAGTCCGAGATGTGTAAGGCGACTCTGATCTTGAAGAACCTTTTCGCACTCATTGCCTCAGCAATTGCAGGAATTCTTGTGGCAGTTGTCCAGTACATCCGCACTCTTGAGAATTTCAAAACTCCCATGAGAAAACCTTGATTTCTTCTTCGTTGGTTCCAAGTTCAGTACCATCTCTGTGGCGCGCATACATGTTTGTAAATTTAGCAAAATCTCGAAAGATCTGAGGTGAAAAATACTGGCTAAAATATACCAGTGGCTCCTGAGGCACTGAGCCTCCTTGCGGGCGATAGCAACAATCAGTGTCAGTGGGAGAAAATTCTTTC
Source organism: Ixodes ricinus (assembly GCA_037355805.1). Classification (NCBI taxonomy): domain Eukaryota; kingdom Metazoa; phylum Arthropoda; class Arachnida; order Ixodida; family Ixodidae; genus Ixodes; species Ixodes ricinus. The sequence goes on along the minus strand of JAZHYW010024744.1, from coordinate 15,022 downwards.
GCTTCCCATTTCACAGAACACTTCTTTGATGCTATGCTGTCTTTCGGCTGCACATGGACAGCCTGCGTGGTTCCTGGAGTTCCTGAAGTGCTCGTTAAAGGGATGCTGAACCGAAAAACAGAATCTAAATTCTTTGTCGTTTTGATATTTACAGCACACGAATGGCTCTTAAATGACGGTACTTGAAACAATAAAGTAGTCTAAAATGTATGATTTATGGAAATAAATATTATAAGGTGCACCTGGTGAGTTTTTTGAAAGCTCGTTTCGTGACGACAACAAACCTGTAGTACGCAGAACGCGGCTATGGTGAGCCACCAAAGTTGGCTCCGACCGCTCCGACCCACCTCGTTGGCTCCGGCGTGCGCTCACGCCACGTGGTGGCGCGACGAAACGGAAATGCGACGTGCGAACCCCGTCAGACGTCGAAACAGAAATGCGACGTGCGAACGCTGCTGTCAGACGTCGTCATGGCCAAAGTATCAGGGCGGGAAAGAAATCGCCGAACTCCGAAAAACCCACAGACCAAAGTCGCCGCCGTCGCTGCGACGCAGGTATGGTGTACTAGAATACTGGGCAGTGTTGCGAGCGCGGGCGGAGGGAGGGCTCTTTCTGCGATGACCGGATCGGCGGCCGCAAGAGGTCGCAACGTGTAGCAGGCGTGCTGCCGGAGTGCGGAGCGCAGGCAGTGGTAGCGCTTGACTGACCTGGCGTTCCGCACTAATCCGAGTCAAAACCCTCCCCCTCCCCCGCCCCCGTCCCCGCCCCGCCCCGGAAACGTTCGGGACGTCTCTTGAAAAAGACGTCCCAAACGTGTGTAATCCCCTGGCTAACGTAGAATAAGCATGCTGACGGCATGATACCTAAAAATTGGCTGCTTTTGTGACCCTATCATTTAGCTATCACTGTAGTTGTGATCGGTGTATTCTGTGGTTCAAGCGCACTAACGTAATGAATTGTTTCAACGTTTGGGAAAACAAAATGGGGCTTACAAAACGTATTATGTCGTCGACAGCCGTGGGCTGCAGGTACGCTAGAGGTGCCACTATCGTCTTCGCAACTACTTCCATTGGCTTTCGAAGGAATTTCTAGCACTAGCCTTTATCGTATTTGCTAATACTACGTAGGGTCTTGAACAGGACTGTGCAAATAGTTTGAAAATTTTATCCACTCACCAGCTTTGGTAGTGACCAGAATGGATAAATTTTTATTTATCCACTGAGCGCCAGCTATCGATATGTGTGGGCACCAGGGCGCACAGATAAATTTTTATTTATACAGTGGGCTCCAGCACACAAATGAGATTAACGAGGTGCACCCAAAGGTTCTGGAGGCGGGAGCCCACCGACTACGGGGGCTCCTGAGCTCTCCCGTAGTCGGCGCCTATGGTGTTCTGTACCACCACATTCTCCAGCGTGAGGTCATGATCTTGATAAGCTTCGATATCTTCAGGACAATTGGCTCAGTCTCTTGCGCTGGCCCACAAGACCTTTCAATTTCCTTGCAGTAAAAAAGAGGCCTCTCAGCACCTCCTCATTGAAGAGACAAAGTTCGGGGCCAGCCCTCATCTTGTCAAAGCCTTTAGGAAAAAAAAATACTTTGCTGATGTGAGGCCCATAACCTTCAACTTCACATTTTCACAGTCACTTCTCCAAGCCTTTCTAATGTAGTCAGCGTGCACAGGACCCTTCGGTGTGTCGAAGCCAGTGTCTATAAAACCGATTTAGCAGATACTTTACGAAGTGCGGAAAGTCAGAAGAAAAAAAATGTGGAGCACGACTGTCATGACTGCCTGCATTACATGAGGCAGAGTCTCCCTGTCACTCCTTTTAATGTTTCGGGAACTTCTCACGCCGATTGAACTCGAGAGGTGTACGAAAAAGGGAACGGTCCTCTCTGCGGGACCGGTAGCCACTGTTGCACTCCGGCACAGGGGTTTCCCAGATATTGAAATTAGAGGGGGTGTCTAAATTTTTAGGGGGGGGGGAGCATTGATAATATAGGAGTCGTTGCAAATTAAGGGGGTGCCTTCGGAAAACAAGGTGGGGGGGGGGGAGTACACCCCCATTGGGGGAGTGTAGGGAAATCACTGCCCCGGCACAAAACACGTCCTGTCTCTCTTGTCCCGCCGTCCCTCCGTCATTGCACGCGTTGTCTAGATGCCACTGAACGGCACCGATTGCAATCCATTTCACTCAACCATTAAAAAATAAAACACAGCAGCAAAACAGAGCGACGACGCGAACCACGCGATCACAAGCAGTACGACCACACGGCAAACCGAGCGGGAAGGAGCACGCCTGTTACCCGCAGCGCCCCCTGCCGTCCTTGCGCGCCGTCCACCCCGCGCCGACCTCCTCCCTCCGTTGCTTCTCGGCGCGGACGACACACTGCCCAGTTCTAGTACACCATAACGCAGGTGCAGAAGTGGACTGGGGGTGGCCGGGTGGCTGGCGGGTAGTGCGCAGCTAACCTGGCTGGATTAGTTGGCAAACTTCCAACGCGACGGGCATCCGTCTTATTCAAAGCGCAACTTTCTTCCACGCTGTGGCGCGTCGGCAGCTCGACTTGTTCACGTCAGTTCCGTTGCGGTTTGTTGACGTCAGTTCCGTTGCAAGTAATCCCAGAGGGCTTCGCGCGCGTCGGAGGCTTCTGGCGCTTCTGGCTCAATCAGCGGTCGTCATTCCAAGAAATATAATAATCCGATCTCCATCCCTTTACATGAATAGCATTTTTTAGGTATAGTGCGGTCCCGGGAAGCTTGTCCGGGGATTATTTTGGCAACTTCAGATATCGGTTCAGCATCCCTTTAATGCACTGCTCTCGGCATCAGTGTCCTGCAATAAATACGTTTTCACATAATTTAACTAAACAAGTGCTAGAAATAAACTTGCACTTACTGTGCTTTCCAGGACAGCTTCGGCGGATTCATCATCGGTAAAATCCCGTCCGAAATATCTTCATTAGCAATTTTTTCCAGCAGCTCTTCAGCCGTTTCATCATCCAGTTTCCTTCCTGCAGCTGCATGATTCTGGATATCTGTAGAAAATCACAGGCAATTTATGTTGGACTTGTTTCGCTAGGAAAGTAATTCCCCACTCCCAAAAAAGCTTTGTGCGAAAGACCGCGTTCAGGCGCGATGTTAACTAATGGGGACACAAAACTACAACAGTCCTGTTCAGTATTTTCTACTTCGACTGCGATAACAGCAATCGTCATATCGAATCTAGTGTATCCTTAAGTACATGCAGCTATTTTTTCATTTTGCAAGACATGCTGCGTTATCAATTAAAACTTCAAGAAAAGAGAGCCACTTACTCGTCCCGCCATAGAACGTCGAGGCATCCGTCCTTCCACGCGGTTTTCTAAAACGTTTCGCCGACATTTCCCGAGATGGCGCCGCAGGTCCAGAGAGAGCAGTCTCGACAAATGTAAACAGTGCGCTTCAAAGGCAATTTATTCCCGTCTACTATTTTATATTGGCGCTTAAACGTGGCATGCACATTTGTGGACGTGGCGCCCGAATGGGTTAAGAGCAGTGGGCAAGACTGCGTCTACGAAACGTTTGGGCGGCTGGGGCCTCCTTGCCAGCGCTGCAGCAGCATCGGTAGCTGCCCTCTCGAGGTGGCCGACAAACACCGCAGTACAACAGCCCTACTCTGTCGATCCCTACAATCAGTGTGGTCTGTGGAGAGCTGGCCTTCCAAGATGCAAAGAAACCCAGGCAGTCATCTTCCAGCCATGAGAGCCTGCAAAGCCACATGAAGACAATGTTTACATGATATTTTTTATCAGGAGACTGAAATAGTATGGGGCTTATTGTCATGACAAGCTCATACCTGCCAAGTCTCTCTTATTACCCGGGAGACTCCTGAATTTTGACGAATTTGTACGGCTGTACGATTAACAAAAAAATCTCCCGTAAAATGCATATTAACCCCCCCCCTCTCCCTCCCATTTTCGGACTTAAATAAGTAGTTTTTGCCGTCGTAACGAACGGCTGCAATGATAGCAAGGCCCAGCTGTTCCTCTATAGCAGGGGTGGCCAAGCTGCGGCTCTCGCTGAGCCGCATGCGGCTCTTCGCGTGTTAAAGTGCGGTTCGCGGTTCCCTCCCCTACACCCCCCCCTCCCCCCCGCCAGGAGCACTTCCCCAAAAAGAGAAAGGGAACGCGTTTTAAATCGAAAGACAGGTAGCGGTTTGGTAGTTTTGTTGTACTGCTACCTGACTGCTTTGACTCGGATAGATCGAAAGTAGTTCGATGGGGGGGGGGGGGGGGAAACAAAAGTTTGCCTACCCCCCCCCTATGCGGCTCTTGGAAGTTTCGTCGTTTTATTTGCGGCTCTTAGGCAGGGTCAGCTTGGCCACCCCTGCTCTATAGCATGAGCAGTGCAATATAAATGTAATGAAGTTGTCTTCATGTACATTTGTTATCAATATTTCTTTTTTAAAAAATCTCTATCTCTCCCCCCCCTCTCCCCCCTTCTGCCTAGAAATTTTCCTGAATTTGGTTTCTCCGAAATCGGCAGGCACGCAAGCTACATCACAATGTTGGTGTTTCATATCTTAAATCCTCAAACTTTTTTTATCTCGAGGAACCCTTATCTGGCTCGAATGATAGCCAAGGAACAGCTCCTGGTCCAGGCACTGATGCCGTGAATTAGTACTGGGGCCATCAGAACTTGTAAATAATAGGGCACTAACTAGGGAGTGTTTGGCTGTTAGTTATGCACCAGTGGATTGTTTAAATCTGCTGATAGTAAAGTGGTAATTTGAGCTAGTTGGTACATCACTAATATTAAACAGCGCACAAAACGTCGGCGGAAGAGAAAGGGAGTCAGCGCTCTTTCGTTCTACTGTCCTTTTCTCTTCTGCCGACATTTTGTGCACTGTTTAATATTAGATCTGATAAAATAGTTCATGAACTGTGAACTGTAAAAACACATTACTGAAAGGCAAAGATGGTTGAGGAAATTTGGGGAGCTCTGCAAACCTATGAGTGTACCCTTCAGAACCTAGTTAAAGAACCTGTGTCCTTAATTATTGAATGCTGTGCATTCCCTGTATACCTCTCGTCAGCACTCCAGAAGGGCATCTTTATGGCGTCCCTGCCAGTGATGTGCACTGTTGTGTTCTTGAAATTGTCGAGCACGAACACTTGTGCACAGGCTCCATAAACTTCATAGTGGGATGGCAGCCATCATACCCTGGAGCACCAAGGTGCCGGCCATGCTGTTGCAGGAACCGCAGAACTGATGTCACCTGAAATCGATGAGTGAACATTTATGTCTATCGGTATTCACAAATCTTATTCACCTCTCCTCATTTAAGGTAGAGGAACGTCACACCCTTTCCATGGCTGCATTGCTCTGTTTTATCTTTTTATTTATGTGGATACAAATTGGGACAACATTCTCATAGTGAATAGTCACATCATTTGTCTTACCCGAGGTGAGAAGATATCGGTCACTCTCCCGTGCTTCTTTGTGAGGCACCTCTTACCATCTTCAATGCCCCCTGGCATTCCTGGAGGTCATATAGCTTCCTGTAAAATGGGTTTAATGTAGCGTAAATGTTGTTGATAGACTTTGGGGAAAATTGTTGCGTCTGTTAGCAAAGGCCAAGCTCTTGTTTTACCCCATCTAGTCAAGAAGGATCAGCTGTCCATTGTTACCTGTTACTGACAATAGAGAATAAACTGTTGACATATGCTTTCCTGGGTCTGGAGTTATTTTGAAATTGCCAATTCACCTGCAAATCACTCCACTAAAGTCAAGCAGTGAGGCCTAAATGCAATTTGCAAGTGCACCTTGATCAAACGCCTAGTAACGTTTAAAAAGGCTAAGCAAGATAGACGTATGGGACAGCGTGAAAGTGGTCAGCCAATGTGGAGACACTGGTTCACGCTGTAGATGATAAATGTAACAGGTGCAGGTAGAACGTGTCAGCGCAGGGTCTTCAACGTGCATCGTGGTGGTACGCAACCACAGGCCTAAATAGGTGCTGGCTCATATCTAAACACACAACCCTAGCAAGAGGGTCCGTGTCGTCTCCTGATCGCAAGTTCGAAACATTGCGATCACTGCATTGGCAGAGTGTCCTCACGCCAGGGGTCTGAATGAAAAGAAGGGTTAACAGCGACCAGGAGAGAAGTGATGGATTCAGTACCTGAGAGTCTAGGTGGGACTGGTGGGTCGGCGGCTTGCTCACAAGCACTGCTGCTTTTCTTGCACCCGGCAACCGAACAAAAAAAAGGCAGATTAACTAGGGATCAAGACTAAAGGTGAGCATTGTTCATTATGCTGCTAATCGGGCCCAACAGAGGATTGGTGATGTGGCTGCTCCTGCTGCTTTGTTACTGCAGGTCACTGTAATTTAGGAATGCTCCCTGCAATGTCTATGCAAGGCTCTCAGTAAAGTCCTCATCACTTTCACCATAGTCGCTGCTCCAGAGCTCCACTCTCTTGTTTTCAATCCACATCACTTTTGCTTTCTTTTATTAAATCCATCCAGTGCATGAACTCCTCAGAGCCACATTCTGCAACCAGATCCCCAATGTCCTTCAAAGAGCAAAGAGCATGATGATGTTTAGCTCCTCTTGATGCTGTGCTGTAGCAACTTCTTTGAGTCGTGTGCACTGAAGCTGCAGTGTGCCCTGATCGCTGGTCTGCGCAAAGATTTATGGCTGCAAAGCTCTCAGCCACCTGGAGCTGCTTGCATTTGCCGCATCTCTTTCATGTGTTTTCGACCATTAGTCGAATATCATGTGGCCACACACCACTTACATTGTTGCAATTGTTCAGCAGGTGCAAGCTTGTCAGCGAGTATGACACCGCATAGTGACACTCTCTGCTTCGTGACAGCATAGTCTTCCTCAAAGTCAGAAACAGAAGCTTTGGGCATCTTGTTCACTCTTCTGTTCTTTTCAGACAACTTTCTCAGTTGCAAATTTTGTCAAAAGTGATGAACACTGGCAAATGAGGTCTGTGTTGCTCTTCTAAATAAAGGACGCTGAGCTGTTGTTCCAGCCTCAACAATCTTGATGGTTTGCACCTTCAGCATGGACTTGAGGAGCATATAGATTTTGTCACTAACCTTGAGAACTGCTTTCAGTATCAAGTTGTGGCATTCCACCCGGTTTGTAGTATTGTTCCCGAGGTTGCAATGCTGGTCGCAGCAGTAGCAGACCCACATGTCTTTGCTCTTGTGCCAGTTCTTCTAAAAGTACACTCCTAGGCGTTCACTAGTGGTTCGATCTAGCTCTGCCTTCAGGTCGATTGCAGGCCTCTCCGTTGAGTGCATGTCATCTTGACCAAGAGACTGTTCAGCCCTCCTTGTCAGTGTCACCCTTGCTGCTGGTCACATCTCTTTTGAATGCTTTCTTTACATGAAACCTCGCGGAGCTGAACGTCGGTGTCCAACGAGAGAGTTGTCTCGGATAAACCGAATCTCTTTAAAGTCCTTGTCGACAGTGACGCACATTGTCTTCTCGAATCCTTGGAGGCCAACAAAGGTTGGCTTCATACGTTCCATAAATGCACAATCTTCTCTGCTGACGAAGCGGTGTGCCACGACTTGGCTGCATCCATTTCCATTCCACAACCATGAACATAAACAGAGCCATCTTTAAGTTGATGGTCCTGTCATGTCTCGTCTAGAAACAGCACTTGAGGAAATTTCTTGTAGAATTGAGCCATCATGCCGGTCTGGACGAGGAAGCTCCACCTCATTCGAGTCATTTGTGCCCAGAGTCGGAGCTGCTGTGGATTTCTGCAGAAACAGTTCCTTGGTCTCTTCCCCCAGTTGTTCAATGTCTGGCTTCTTTTTCCCCATTCAGGCATGCAACAACATTTTCTGTCCTTTGCTTTGAGTAGCTTCCCTGTGTTGCTCTGCAGGAAGTTCTTAGAAGAGGGAGGTTCACCTGCAGCTTATTTAGTGGTTCATACATAGTGGAACCTGAGACTGAGGTATGCAAGGAAAACTTCGAGGACGAGAAAAGAGGACTAGACACTGTCTCAAACGCAGCTAAAGACTTTTATTCCGTACTTCTCCTTATATATCATCCTCGATGTCGCCAAACTTCCATAAACCGCAAAGACCTCAATAGGTTCACTTCGACACAATCGTACAGACAATTGAAACCTGGGAAGTTTGGCGAACATCGAGGATGTATTATAAGGAGGGCACGAAATAAAAAGTCTTTAGCTGCGTTTGGAGCAGTGTCTAGTCCTCTTTCTCGTCCTCGAAGTTTTCCTTGCATCTCAGTCTCAGGTTCCACTATGTATGATCTACACCAGCTCGCCTGCACTTTGACCATCTTTTCGTTATTTAGTGGCTTTTGCACAGGCTAGACTTCCTCAGTGTTGAGGCGGCGGGTTCTGTGGGTAGTGCCAGTAAACTGCCTCACTCACCTCATTGCCAGTATGCTGGAGACAGACGATCACCTCAAACTTCTGCACCTCGTTGCTGGACTTGCATTTGGCGTATACTGTGCAATCCACCTTTGCTGTCCTAGAAGAACAAAACATTCAATATCAGATAAGCCCTCAATAAGAGGTGGGTTGTACTAATAGTTTAAAATGCTCAACTCTTGTTGATCATATTCCTTTTGTCAGCTTTTTTTTGCTAATGACTGATAATGAACTGTGATCATTCTAAATAAAACTTATTTGAAATAATATAACAATATTTTTAATTACTTATGTGGAAATGGTAATCAAAGAATTTTAATCTTTTGAATGCTTTCCAAGCAAAACTAAACCTACATAGCCAAAACATTTTTATTTTTTTGGTTCAGTCAGTAGTGGTTGTGAGTTTGGTATATTCACAATCAATGACATCTTTTGTGGTTACCTTGTGCACGAAATGTGAACAGAATGTTTGTCTCACTTGATTTAGATGTTCTGAAATTATTTGCTAATCTCAGGAAGAATAAAAACATGCCGTAATTCGGGTTCCATAATTTCTTTTAGTTATTTTTTTGTGAAAATTAGAGGGTATTTTCTTAATTTATTTTTAATTGAAAATACAGCATTTAGTTTTTACTTTATTTCCAATTGCAGTAAATAACTTCTTTTTTGCTGGTTCAAAATTTCTAAAATTTTGCAAGGTGGCTGGGCCTAGGGATATTTCACAGGTACAAAACTTAGTGATTTGGAGTGTGTACGTTAGAAGTATATGTTTTACCATGAGATAATAAATTAGCATGAAGAATTTTTCACAAAACTTTACAAGTGGCGACAGTTAGGTTTAACACAATTCATGCAGTTCACACTATCTGAAATTCAACCTTTAATTTTGTTATAGTATTTCCAATTCTAACTAAAATGAAAATAATAATAAAGAAATACAAAGACCAGTGAAAGCTTTTGTTTTCTTAGTCTGTTTTTGCAATTCACGGCTTTCCAACAAATCTCCTCCTTGCAGTTGACACAAAAACATGTCATAGTCACGCAGGCTGAAGGAGGTATAGACACTTAAGCCATTGAAATGTATGGGATTATTGCTTCCACTGTAATAAGTACACTGCCTCTCCTCCTTGTAAAAAGCCCAAATGGCTGATCCTGGTAGCCACCAGGTCCACCTTGAGTGGCCCGTTGAAGCTCTGGTTCATGTTTGATAGAAGCTCAAACACTTCCTTGAGGGGACTGAGCTCCTCACAAATAGCCACACCCCAAGCTACAGCTTTGCGACATAGTCTCAAAAATAAATTTATCATTATATATCTTGCTCTCTGCACACTTCTGGTAACAATTTTATGAAATGCAGTTATTTGAGTTGGAATGCAAAATGGGCAGAACGACTATCATCTTGAGTAATGTGTGTGCAGAATATAGTTTACTGTACCCATTTATAAAGCATAAAATAGGTGTCTGTATTTAGTTTTTACACTGATATCTCCAATGAAAATGACAGTTTCCAAGGCTGGCACTTATTTCTCTTCAGTTATCCATTTCCCCCTTGGCACAAGTGATTATGGGAGTGATCACAGGTGAAAAAAGAAAACAACATTGCCACTTGATACCATTTACAATCATCGATGCCGAGCAGCAGATGACATACCCTCTTATCGACGCCTCTACAAGGCAGATGCAGTGAAGCAGACGACATACTATATTTCCGACACTGGAGTTTACGCTGTTGTGACATTGCTTGTGGACGACGCTTACCTTGCACTAACCTGTCCCCATAATATAGCCTAAAAGAACTGAAGAAAAAGAAAAGAACATTGAACCGTCCTGATAGTTTATCGTCCTGTCTCTTTTTTTTATTTTGTCGTCTGGTGTTATTCTGCGTATCATAGACCAGCTCGCCTTTATGTTAATGTGGTCTTTAACTAACCTGCCACTAACTATGGTCTTGAAATCAATCTTATGATGCTGTAACACATTCCAAATCACCAGAGAGTGGGATTCTCCCAGATTACCATGTGTGGCTTTGGTTTTCTCGGGATCGACGGTGTGGTGCCCTTTTCTAGCCTTTGGTGACTTCACCTTGAACTGCAGTTGACCAGCTTGGGTGATGGCCTGCTCCCTGTTGGCATTTTCATTCCAGTGCAGTGTTGCAATGCGGGTCTTACACTAAAAGGAAATGCACTCAAACATAGTGTAGACCAGTTCCTATAGGTTTACCGTGTATGGCTTTGGTCTTCTCGGGATTGACGGTGTGGTGCCCTTTTCTAGCCTTTGGTGACTTCACCTTGAACTGCAGTTGACCAGCTTGGGTGACGGCCTGCTCCCTGTTGGCATTTTCATTTCAGTGCAGTGTTGCAATGCAGGTCTTACACTAAAAGGAAATGCACTCAAACATAGTGTAGACCAGTTCCTATAGGTTTACCATGTATGGCTTTGGTCTTCTCGGGATTGACGGTGTGGTGCCCTTTTCTAGCCTTTGGTGACTTCACCTTGAACTGCAGTTGACCAGCTTGGGTGATGGCCTGCTCCCTGTTGGCATTTTCATTCCAGTGCAGTGTTGCAATGCGGGTCTTACACTAAAAGGAAATGCACTCAAACATAGTGTAGACCAGTTCCTATAGGTTTACCACGTATGGCTTTGGTCTTCTCGGGATTGACGGTGTGGTGCCCTTTTCTAGCCTTTGGTGACTTCACCTTGAACTGCAGTTGACCAGCTTGGGTGATGGCCTGCTCCCTGTTGGTATTTTCATTCCAGTGCAGTGTTGCAATGCGGGTCTTACACTAAAAGGAAATGCACTCAAACATAGTGTAGACCAGTTCCTATAGGTTTACCATGTATGGCTTTGGTCTTCTCGGGATCGACGGTGTGGTGCCCTTTTCTAGCCTTTGGTGACTTCACCTTGAACTGCAGTTGACCAGCTTGGGTGATGGCCTGCTCCCTGTTGGCATTTTCATTCCAGTGCAGTGTTGCAATGCGGGTCTTACACTAAAAGGAAATGCACTCAAACATAGTGTACACCAGTTCCTATAGGTTTACCATGTATGGCTTTGGTCTTCTCGGGATTGACGGTGTGGTGCCCTTTTCTAGCCTTTGGTGACTTCACCTTGAACTGCAGTTGACCAGCTTGGGTGATGGCCTGCTCCCTGTTGGCATTTTCATTCCAGTGCAGTGTTGCAATGCGGGTCTTACACTAAAAGGAAATGCACTCAAACATAGTGTAGACCAGTTCCTATAGGTTTACCATGTATGGCTTTGGTCTTCTCGGGATTGACGGTGTGGTGCCCTTTTCTAGCCTTTGGTGACTTCACCTTGAACTGCAGTTGACCAGCTTGGGTGATGGCCTGCTCCCTGTTGGCATTTTCATTCCAGTGCAGTGTTGCAATGCGGGTCTTACACTAAAAGGAAATGCACTCAAACATAGTGTAGACCAGTTCCTATAGGTTTACCATGTGTGGCTTTGGTCTTCTCGGGATTGACGGTGTGGTGCCCTTTTCTAGCCTTTGGTGACTTCACCTTGAACTGCAGTTGACCAGCTTGGGTGATGGCCTGCTCCCTGTTGGCATTTTCATTCCAGTGCAGTGTTGCAATGCGGGTCTTACACTAAAAGGAAATGCACTCAAACATAGTGTAGACCAGTTCCTATAGGTTTACCATGTATGGCTTTGGTCTTCTCGGGATTGACGGTGTGGTGCCCTTTTCTAGCCTTTGGTGACTTCACCTTGAACTGCAGTTGACCAGCTTGGGTGATGGCCTGCTCCCTGTTGGCATTTTCATTCCAGTGCAGTGTTGCAATGCGGGTCTTACACTAAAAGGAAATGCACTCAAACATAGTGTAGACCAGTTCCTATAGGTTTACCATGTATGGCTTTGGTCTTCTCGGGATTGACGGTGTGGTGCCCTTTTCTAGCCTTTGGTGACTTCACCTTGAACTGCAGTTGACCAGCTTGGGTGATGGCCTGCTCCCTGTTGGCATTTTCATTCCAGTGCAGTGTTGCAATGCGGGTCTTACACTAAAAGGAAATGCACTCAAACATAGTGTAGACCAGTTCCTATAGGTTTACCATGTATGGCTTTGGTCTTCTCGGGATTGACGGTGTGGTGCCCTTTTCTAGCCTTTGGTGACTTCACCTTGAACTGCAGTTGACCAGCTTGGGTGATGGCCTGCTCCCTGTTGGCATTTTCATTCCAGTGCAGTGTTGCAATGCGGGTCTTACACTAAAAGGAAATGCACTCAAACATAGTGTAGACCAGTTCCTATAGCTTTACCATGTATGGCTTTGGTCTTCTCGGGATTGACGGTGTGGTGCCCTTTTCTAGCCTTTGGTGACTTCACCTTGAACTGCAGTTGACCAGCTTGGGTGATGGCCTGCTCCCTGTTGGCATTTTCATTCCAGTGCAGTGTTGCAATGCGGGTCTTACACTAAAAGGAAATGCACTCAAACATAGTGTAGACCAGTTCCTATAGGTTTACCATGTGTGGCTTTGGTCTTCTCGGGATTGACGGTGTGGTGCCCTTTTCTAGCCTTTGGTGACTTCACCTTGAACTGCAGTTGACCAGCTTGGGTGATGGCCTGCTCCCTGTTGGCATTTTCATTCCAGTGCAGTGTTGCAATGCGGGTCTTACACTAAAAGGAAATGCACTCAAACATAGTGTAGACCAGTTCCTATAGGCTTTACCATGTGTGGCTTTGGTCTTCTCGGGATTGACGGTGTGGTGCCCTTTTCTAGCCTTTGGTGACTTCACCTTGAACTGCAGTTGACCAGCTTGGGTGATGGCCTGCTCCCTGTTGGCATTTTCATTCCAGTGCAGTGTTGCAATGCGGGTCTTACACTAAAAGGAAATGCACTCAAACATAGTGTAGACCAGTTCCTATAGGTTTACCATGTATGGCTTTGGTCTTCTCGGGATTGACGGTGTGGTGCCCTTTTCTAGCCTTTGGTGACTTCACCTTGAACTGCAGTTGACCAGCTTGGGTGATGGCCTGCTCCCTGTTGGCATTTTCATTCCAGTGCAGTGTTGCAATGCGGGTCTTACACTAAAAGGAAATGCACTCAAACATAGTGTAGACTAGTTCCTATAGGTGATGTGTGTTCTGGAATGCTGTTCACTTTTTGTCACAGAAATTTAGTCTCCATTTTTATGTGTTTCTAACCATCGGGGGTAGCAGTCTTTTCATTTGAGCATGTGTTGTACTGGTAGCTGTATGTGGCATTGAATATTTTGATTACTCTGCTGAGACATACCCGCAGCAGTGGTTGTCACCGAGCGGAATGTTCAAATAACAAATCTAGCCACCGACATACGCACACTGAGATTAGTGATCCTGAGGGATTCTGAATTCAAAAAGGTATTCATAATATTTTCACAAATAAATAATGATGGATGATTATCACGAACTACAGTAGTAGATCCTGAAACGGCAAGCAGTGCATTGGATCGCATGTCATAAAACACAGCTGCTGCTTTCATATTAGCGATGTGGGTAATGCCTAAAAGTTCCTTTCTGGGTTATTTCTTTGCGTACATACCTGGCAGGCATTCCTTTCGTGCGAAATGCAGCCCACTTGGGGGCTAAGCTGTTCAGTACACTGTGGAAAGACTCCAGTCCGCATGTCTGTGTCTCTGGAGAGAGCTGGTGCAGGTCCTTCAGTAGGGATCTGCTGGCCACGACATCCCTGAATCTTGCATGTGCAGGTGTATCTAAAACAAACAAAACATAATCAGGACAGTCAACTTTCCGAGGGAGAGGGCCGGTCAGGATAGTGATGACTGATGATGGTGTTCGCCCAATGGAAGACCCCGGGAAGTCGAATAAAAAAATAAAAGTCGTTTGATCTCACTGGACGCATTACGACGTTGGTTTGGTTTACAATGGCTAGTATGGCCCTGTTTATTTCGAAACAAAACAACAACAGCTCATCAGTAATTTACATTACAAAACTCCCAAAATGAAAACCCATACTTTGGTCTCTAGTCTCAACAGCCAAATTCTGAGAATCCTCTCGGCACCCCTTTTCTAGACTTGTCGGAGCCTCCTTTCCCTTCAGAGGCCGACCAATCACTTCAAATCCGCCCAATGTAACGTGGTACACTCTTACCTAATAATCAGCGAGCTGTCAACGTGATCCTCCTCCGACACCTCAACGGTCAGAACCAAATTTCTTGTAGAGTCACTACGTGCTTTCCCTCGCCGCCTGGCTGGCACCACTCAGGTTATTATGTCGATTAAAAGCGAAGTTTCGACACTAAACGGTGAAATACCCCGGACCAAGCACACCCGCTTAAAAGCTAGAAGTGTGGACGGACCGCTGCCCAAGACACGGAGGGTTCTGTGAAAACCAAACCGACACGCAACCCGTTTGTTAACGACCGGGGTCCGACCTCGTTCTTCACCGCTCCCCGCGGCTGCTCGAAGCTCCCGTGCGTGGGGGTGGGAGACGACTCCCCGTTCACGCCCTCCCAGAAGGCGTCCCCCCGCTGCGGGTCTGCGAGCCCACAGTTCCTCCCAAAAATGCCGACACTAACATAGGCCTATCAGCTTTTCTATGAACAAGTCTTACTTATTACAACAAAATTCTTCCTTACTTAACAAGGACTTGCTGCCCAA